>JABASD010001688.1:0-36014 GCA_019776165.1 Pogonognathellus flavescens
TAGTGTGTATACCAAATTTGGTCAAAATATTTCAACGCGTTCTTAAGTTATCGTGGTGAAGGACGGACGGACGGACGGACGGACGGACAGCTTTGGTCTTCACATAAATTGACTTCGTCACTTAAAAATTGACTTCGTCACTTAATAATGAAAATAATGGAAATTAAAGAATTCTATTAATTCGTGTAACAATTTAATGAGAAATTATTATTCCTTCAACCGTACACAAGAATGTTGGCCAGTTCATCTTAACTAATACCTGTACAACGCTCATCCAAATCAGATGCTGATTTAATGTGACGGCAAAATGCATTAAAAATGATATACTGCATGTAAACCACAGAATAATGTTCATTTCACGAATAGAACTCGATGTATGCTCATTTTTTAAATAATGGTAGAGTAAATTGTGCATTTGCTTGGTAAAATTAGCTCTCGAGGGTAGTTAAAATCTAAACGACGTAACAGCAACTTGAATTCTATTGCCCTGACCGTTACCAAGCGAACTTTTTTTGTAAGTCGATGAAGACGATGACTCTAACAGTCGTTAGCATATTATTGTAGAGACGTCAAAAAGATTGAAATTCGAATATAATTTTGCATATAGATATAATATTAGTTATCAGTAGAAAAAATACTTTACTTTAGTGCAGGTATGCGAATTATTGTTGCTCCTTGTTGATTTCTACTTCAAAGTTGAGCAACTACAGAGAAAGAGTACGTAGTAAATCTTTTGCATGTTCTTCCCTTGCATTTTACGGTGAAAGAAGCCAATATTCATAAATCAATTTTAAATATCGTAACATTTGACGTGAGTATTGCGGGCATTACATTTTACTCACTTACCCACATCCTTCAACCCTTTCTTGTTTTATGCACGAGCATTCTGCTACAATGCACGTGAATGCACTTTTGACAACTTAACGGACGTGGTGTTGTAATTCTAAGCAAATACAAAAAGTATATTATTATACTTACATCTGTGTAGGAGCAGCCTACACAGCAATTCATTTACAAGTACATTACGCGGTTTTACAGCCTCCTTACCTCCATATGTGTTGTAACAGTAATAATTCTCGTGATAATGCCGTATTCAAAAATATGGCAAGTAGATCTAACAAGACGGAAAATACATAGTGACTCTTCTTGTCGTCTTTCGCATTGTTCGGAACTTGTAACTGCAAGTAAATTCTACAAGCAGAGCGCGGTTTGCTGTTAAAGTGGGCTGCTTTACTTTCCGGCAAAAATACTTACCTTCCTTCCTTGAGATAGCATTAAAGCAGGCGAAAACACTCAAACATAAAATATGCAATAAAATGGAATTTTAAGTGAAAAGTAATTGGACTCTGTGTCTATCGTCAAGTCAAGTGTGGATTTTACGAGCGCATGGAACGCAATGTCATGTTTGTAAAGGTACTCACCCGACACAGACACACACACACACACGAAAGATACTTTGGCAAATATATTGTGAGTGCTACATTTCGTATATTTCTTATTTCTTATAAGAACTGATGTCTACTGTAATAATATGTACCTATATCTTTCCCGTTTATTACAAGCACCGTTTTATGGTATCCCACACAGCCCCACATTATTATTACATTATAGTTACCCTACTACTATATAATAAAAGATACCATGGTACATCCACTTGCACTAAAGTACCCTATACGCGTACGTACGACACATTAAAAATCCTTGTGTTTGTTGTAGTAGTTTATGTGTGTAACTCTCTTTTCTGTGTACACCAGAGTGCTTGGTAGATGTTTAATACTTAACCGTGGCCCATCAACCAAATATTGTATTTTTACACGTGTGGTTTGCGGATTTTTTGCACTTTACCTTTGGCAAACCCTCGCACATAAAATAATACTTAATATTCAGGACTTATGACGTATAAATAAATTAACGGCCTACCACAGCTCACTTTTTAGTAACACTCTTTATTATTGGCACTAATCATGTTAGTTATTTATATAGTGCAGTAAGGTTTTCACCCACGTTCCTTGTGTCATTTTCATGGAATCAGCTTATAAGTACATAATAAGAAATATTTGTATGATAGGCTTAATGCTGCTTGATTTACCAAAGCGTGGTTGTTATTTATTTTTATAATATTTATATCCACTGTAGAGATATACCGGTATACCTAGTAGGATTTTATTGTTTGTAAGGCTTCGTTTTTATTAGCCTTGAACTGTTAATGGGATGGAATAGGTGGAAAGGATAATAAAACTTTCTGTTACATATTTACCTTGTTGTATTTATGGGAATTGGATTTATGTCTCATTGGAATATTTTACAACGTCATTGATCCCATGATTTTTATTTCACAGAAATGTTTTTTCTCCGCATATTGACTGTTTCCATGTGACATGCACAACACGTGATCGCATACAATGGACAATGTTTGGGTAAAAACATAAGATATTTTAAGTGCCAACATAAAACTGCAAATGAAAAGATTTAATTATGAATGTGTCTATTGTGTGTGTATCTGTGTGTAAGATAAATACAAACATAAATGCACTCTGGCTTTATTACTGAGAAGTTGAAGTCATTTATTTGACCACACGCGTTGAGACTGATATATCATTTTTGACTATTTAACTTTTTACTTGGTATCTCTGCATACATGCACAGTATCATGTGGTTACACAAGAAAAATTTATTACTGACACAAACTTATAATATATAACATACGTACTAGCAAAAAATCATAAGTATCATAAATAATTTTCTGCATACAAAATACACTTTGTAGAATTTGTCTGTGATTCAACTCTCACATTTCCACAACTAGATTTTCATTTTAATTATATGACTCATTTAATTAAAAGATTAAATTACTAAAGTTTGTCTCATTTTATTAGTTTTAACATTTTAACATAATTTTGACAGATAGGAAAGCTTACAACTCTATAGACATGTGTAAATACACGCTAGTATATGCATACAATTGAAACAATGTCATGAAAATAAATAGGTAATTCTATTGTTTATTTTGCTGAACGCTGCCTAACCTTCAACTTACATACACACTCGCGTGCACCAGGAAGGTATTTACGTTAGGGAAATTGAACTTGGTAATTTTGACATTCCAAGAACTGTGTTAAGAAAATGCTTATTATTCTTTCCTTGCGAAACTATTGCGTTCTGTCTCGTATTTCTAGTGAAAACTGAACTTTTGCGGATGACTAAAGGTCTGCTGCTACATCACAGAAAAGAAAATACGATTAAACAGAGTTTGATTACAAGAATAAAACCTGTAGAAAAGTTTTAATCTCTCAGAATAGCTATATATACCCAGGCGAGGTTAACAAGAGTAAAAGTTTGTGGGCGAGAAGGAGATGCTAAAGAAAGTCGTAAAGAAAGACCACGTGGATGAAGGAGAAATAAAAAATGATGAAGCATACGACGTACTACTCTCATCGTGTGCACCACACATACAAATTATAGCAACAACATTACACATCCAGATATATGTAGTAGTATCTGGTTAGTGTGAGAGAGTGTGTGTATATGTGTGTGTGTTTTGTGTACGACGTGAACCTGAATTTGGTTCATTGAGGTGGATGAGACGCAATACAATGTCTAGAGAATACTGTGGGAAGAAAAAAGAAAGGAATGTGATGAGGGCAACGCACTTCCACTGCTATATCGCTGCTCCTGCTGCATTCCTTCAGTTTTCATCATCAGCAGCAGCCACCACTTCTTCTACTACCACCACAGCTACGGCCACTCCACACACTCTCATGTCTTTTACCAAGAAGAAGAAGCACTATAGCTAAAAGCTAACCAGCTAAATGCAAGCTGAGTCTAATGCACAACGCAGTAGTTGTAGTACCAACTGGAATTTATTTTACTATATGCGGCAAACCAAGGCAAGGCATCACTAAGAGTTGGGAGTAAGTGCATTTGCAGAGTCGGCATTATATGAACTCATACACACTGGACGTAACATGTGAGAGGGTATTAGGTTTATGATGGTCCGGGCAGTATAGTGGCCATTTATAAGGCCCGGGGCCAACAATATCATTTTGCCCTCAACCTTGTTACGCCCAATGTGATGACTTATGTCTTTGATTTCATATAATGTGGATTCTGTGCCATGGAATATACTTACAGCTAATGTCCAACATTTGCTCACACGATCGTTAAACTAACGAAAACCCCAACATTCACTCCAGGACAAAGTTAATTCTAGTTATACACACAAAATGCATCAACAACTCAACCAGCAATGCTCACAGGAAGACTGCCCATGGTCAACCCAACTAAAACAAACCAAAACAAAACCTCAGGCATTTTCTTTACTTTAGCACGCTGAAAAATTCCCACTGTCTACTCATTTTTTACATAGGAAACTAAAAATCTCGGTAGTAATGCTCTGTCTCACCTTTTTCACAATGCACAGAAACTCATCAAAATTTCCATATAATTTTGAATAATTTCCGGAAGAAGACTTATACTTTACTTGAATTTTTACATTTGAATGACAAACATAACAAATGCACACATTTACTTTCCTAATAGTACATTTTTAAAATGGCATATTAAAATTTGTATTTTCAATGAGAAATAATTGTATAGGTATCTTTGCGACTATCATAGAGTGCAACAACTTAATAAAGAGCAAGGTTAAGTTCCTCTGATGATTTGAGTAGCTTTTAAGCATTTTTATGCAATAAAGAGTAAAGTACGGGAGGGTTTGCTACAATAGAGGCTATTCATCTCTGAGAGTGTGACTGACTTGACATGATTATTGTTGCTGTGATGAAAATGAATGCAACATGTGAAATTGTGGAGAGATTATCTGCACTACATACTTTTATTTGTATGCAATGTATTGACAACATGCAATTGTGTGGCACAATAAGCGAATCAGAATGCAATAATAATAGCTCGTCTCACTCCACGACTACTGTTTTATAATAATGCATGTGAATGTGATCATTCGGTTCCCTAATACAATGTAACAATGGGAAAACAAACAAATTGACGGAGTGCACAGCAAAGAAAGGTAGTAGGTTGATACATACATGAGTACACGTAGTCGAGGAGTGGCTCAGCATGTTTTTACTGTTTCATTGCATAAACAGTGAGGAGGTAGTAGTTGTAGAGGTAGTAGTAGTAGTAATGGTATGTAACCTACCTGCACTGTTTGTCAGTATAACACAAAACATAATAATATTGTATTATAATAACAAAAAGTGTTAGGGGGAACGCGTCCGTTCGTTGTTCGCATGGGATTGGGATGGATGGTTTGATTTCAACTCGTCTACCTACCTGTGAAAGTCAATGAATGTTGGTTAACAAACTTGGTCTTTTGCGTCGTAGTAAGATGAGATTGCAATTGGAAAACGACAAGGTAGGCTTTCGTTTCATAGTGCATAGAACCATTTGATTATTATCGTGCTAAAACGATGCACACAGCCACATGTACATATAGGTACGTATATAATACATACTTTGTTCATGAAATACTACTCTTATAAGTATATTACGTATTACAGCTATAACACTCCAATTTTTTACCATATAATTCTCTATGTTAGCGAAAAATGCTTTAATGCTTGGAGTATCTTGAAGCTATGGCTGGGAAACGTGCAAGTATGCATTACTCACTTTAAATCTTGTATGGATTGTAAACCAGCAATGCATTGCATTATTATTATCTTTATCATCATCCTACACATTTCGTCTCAGACTGGGTTGTAGATGCAATAATGCTCTTTGCACGCAGAAACACAACATGCACCGAGGCATGTGCTGTGTATATGTTACAGAAATTCTCATAATATTAAATCTGTGCGGTGCAACATCCTTTTGCAGAATGTAATTGGCTGTACATTGTGATTTGTATGCAAACGTAGTTTAATCTCGCTATTAGGAATTTTTACATCGAAATTTTAAGTTGGAAAAAACTTTTGTGTAGAAATATTAATGCTGATTGTAGTGAACTAGCAGAGAGTTGCAGTGAGCTCATTCAAGTCGAGACATTTAAGCCAAACCCTTATTCACCCTGCGCTTGTTTCATTTCAAGTCATTACTTATTAATTGGCATGCAATTTTTTTATAAATAAATTCTTGTGTTGTGTCTGGTTATGAGTTTATATGCCATGTAAACCTATCTGCATGGATGATGGGTAAAAACGTTTTTTTTCTACTGTGTAATATCCAGTTTGTTTGTATGTACATCAACAGTCCATTCATTACTGACAGGAGGAGTAGTTCCTTTTTTTTCGTTAAAGATAAGAGATTTAACTCAACACGGACTGCGAACGCAGGAAAATCATTTCATCAACTTTTTAATTCCCACGTTGTTGAATATTCTGTTGAAATTTTAGTGCCCGAATTTTTCCAATAAAAACAAATGGCAATTCTCATCTTCCCCTTCTCGCGTGTAGAGCAAGTCTATTTGGGTTCTGTACACGATGTGATGTGAGTCACATCGAAGTGTGTAATATTCCCTTCCAACTAATTAATTTATTAGCAAGGACGTACAACTAACAAGGTTAAATGTAATTTGACTTCCCTTCTTCACAGTAATTGACAAAATGTAATTAATTTTGCGAGTAGATTCGACGTCCTCGAAAATTACCCCTTCTCCTGCTTCTTCGCTTTTGATGTTTTAGCTTCTGTTTGTCAGCACCATTTTTAAATGCTAATTGCCTAACGCATAAAGCGTAAATGTGTAAGATTCTCACTCATCCTTAACACGAATCAAGGCAAACGCAATTAAACAAAAATGAAATGAGAAGCTTATACAACAAAAATGCAATTTAATTATAATACATCTCTACTCAGCTATACACCTATGCACATTTAATATTATTATTACATATTATTCCAGCTTGGAGAAAATTATATCCGTTCTTCTGTGAATTCATTTGCAGAAGAGCATCACTCAATGCAAATCGAAAAAAACTCGTTGAGGTACCACAAGTCACAAGTCATGCACAGCTAGATATCCAGTTGCTTCTTTCTCATGTAAACGCAATATTCTTCTTATTCATCATATATACATACCTATATGGTAGGTATGTTATAATATTATTTTATAATAACTCCTAAATATTTTTACAATATCGAAAGTAATATACGAAAAGTTTTAGTACTAGTTGTCTAAAGCATACACAGAATGAAATAAAGGTAGGTACATTCAATTATGAACAACTGCAGAAAATATTCTGTACATATCTGATGGCAGTACAAGTACATGGTCAAATTACGTTATCTGACTATAAGATTTGCAGAGTTGGGGGTTCACAGCGAATCTCACTTAGGAGATTACACTACTACTACTTACTGTATAGTAATCCACTAGTAAAAATTAAACGCAGAAACGTAAGAATGAAAATAAGTGAACGGAAGGAAAGAAAGTGCAACGAACTCTTCCTTCCATTTCTGATTAAAGACGCAACTATGCTGTGCTGACGGTGACGACGGCTTTGTAAAGACTCGCCTTTTGCCTTGTGAAGTGTTTTGGGTTGTTGTACTTGTACTGTTGTGTGTGTGAGACTATGTTGCTCCATGCCCGCATTGTTCGTCATTCTATAAGATTAGTATAACTTATAACATAACTTTTAGTATACAACGCATTAGTTAGAGTATATATTATACACTCAAATGGAAACAACCGAAACCAACCCACACAAAATACACACATCTCCATCGCTCCATGTGATTTTCCACCAAATACAACCAACACTATTGACTTAATCCTAATTCACTTCCCAAGCAATCACAAACTAATATACTTCTATACAATAATCATACAGAAGTAACTAACTAAGTAACCAGCGACTATTAGGAAAATACTACTACGCAGTAAACATTCAATCTCCCAAAGGTATATGCCCTATCTAAATAATACACAGGATTCCAGGTATATACACACATTATATATTACAGTAATGCTTCGTTCATTAATGACAGAAGTTTTTTCAAATTCCCTTGCACATACATACCTGAGTAATATGCTTACTGTACATAACCCATTTATTATAGTAAGGCTGCTATATGGGTATATAGTATAAATGACATGAGAGAATGAGAACTCTAGAATAATGTAAGGTGTGATAATACTATCAAATCATCTCTTACAAAGTTTGAACAATCATCAGTCAACAAGCAGCATTCTATCACATACAACCACCCGCCATCAACAATGTACCGCAACAGCCCCAGATGAGTCTCATGTTCAATTCAATCTCAAATCCCCACTAGAGACACCACAGCTCAACCCACAACCAATGCAATCCATTCAAAAATTTCGTATGTGACTTCTGTTCTGTGTACTACAGAACTGCGATTGCATTGCAACGTGTTTCTTTGCATTTCCTATTTACATTACATTTAAATTACAACGCATATTTTACTACTCGTCCACATTGATCGTGTGAATAATCGCGACAAATAAATTCTTATGGCGTATAACGTTACATGCATTTTTAATTTTTTCTTATCCTACAACAGAAAGTTAGATTGCATTTGTGGAGTAGGCGAAGTACACCTGTGTGCAACTAATAATAATGGAAATACTGCGACAGAAATTTTTCGTTGTTGTCTCAAGAGTAAAAATGGCAGTAAAGCGAAACTTACTTAGTAACTCAGAACGCACTCAAATGGAATAATATTACACACCCGCGTGCTTGTTCACAGTAAACCTACTTTGGAAGTTCGAGAAGTATTTGCTTCGACAAAGACCACGGCATCCGCACCTTGAAACAACTCATAATGCATTTTTCACACGTTCCTCTCTCTCTCTACGTCCCTGCCGCTGTGACTGCAGGGATATATATTATTACTCTTATGAAAATTTGGATATCATTATTCCACTGCGAATATTCTCACTTCGTATGATAAGTTGCATGGAATGGAATATAGAAATGCACTAAAGTTGATACACCATAACATTTCTACACCAGCACTTCTACTACTTCTGTACAAATGTTCAACTGGAAAATTCCAAAGTTCGTGGTGTAATGACACCGCCATAATTTCTACTTCCACGTTCACATTTTGACTCGTGTTCCACTGCGACTGGAGACTCCTCTCGCCTACTTTCGATTTGTATCGAGTAATGACTAATAAGTAATTGCTCCTATCCTAAATACCTAAGCTTAAGCTACATGGAATTGAGAAAACACTAAAATGATATATACATTTCCTTTCTAGCAAACTTAAAAAATATATTTAAAACAATGCTGGATGAAAGTTAAAGCATGATAACATGCGGTCTATATTTTACATACTGCTACTGACATGAGTGACAGAAAACATGAAATTGATGTAACAAGGAAATGAAATACAATGACAAAATGTAAGGTGGCTCGTAGTGTGGATGAGTTTCCCGATTCTTGTAATTTACTTGCATTTCTACAAAATAAAAATATTATAGGATACAGAAAGAGTAATTTAGTGGATCATGGGAATACAGTGAACTGGGTTGAATTCATATGGATTATCACTAAATAAGCATACCCAGTAAACATAAGAATAGATTTACATGGAATTAGATGCAGTTGCAGACTTTAATTTATTTCCGCATTTGTACTTACAGAAAATACAATTGTGGCATTCAAGTATGTACCACGAGGAAAAACATTGGCAGGCATTACGATTAAAATAAAAGCGTACCATGTTATATCAAATCATATGGTATGTTAATTATTTACTGGTATTAATGTACTTATACAATCAAATTATATTGGTTAGAGTCATATCATGTACAATTGATTTTACGGTTTCTACCAGTATAAATTCCTATCAATGAATTTAATAATTTTATATATGACAATAAAAACGTACTTTGAAATATTTTAGAACTGTGTAACCTATTACTACTGCAAAATGGAATAATGACATTTGATATTTAATTGATGTTATAAATGCACATTTAATTATTGCACTCTCTTTATTTAAATATAGCAACTAGTAAACAAGTGTTGTTTCTTAGAATACTAGGGCGAAGGCGTACTAGCCTATATTCAGCTTGAGAGGAAGCCGACAAAAGAAAAGGAGCTATTTATTTAGCACTTCCTTAAACATTAAAGCTGTTTTATGCATCAGACGCAAAAAGCGACAAGGAATCCAAACCAAGAAGGTACATGTACTAATTGTACTGAGAATGAGTAAACGCATGTAAAGTAAATGATTCCGTTATATTTATCACTCCTTGAGTTTAATTGATCATACAATTGAAGCCTACTGAGCATAAAAACTGTGTAGTCACCTTTTAACTTTCTTCTCGTATTTACAAATGATAACTCCTACTCTTACATTAACATTGTGCATACAATTCTTACATCAGCAACAAAACCACACTACCAATAATCTTTTGAATGAACTCACTCATTATCATCGCACAAATATGTAAGTTGAGTGGTCTGCATATAAATGTGGTATGAATAAATTGTACATAGGTACTTTATTGTTCCTTAACAAACAAGACATTACTTTACGCGAACATCTGTATACTAATAGAACCTCGACAATAAATTAGTACACATTCTTAAATACCACAGCAACTTAATGCATTTTACATTTAATTGTTTGCTCCCATCTTAACGTCAGTACTACAGGACATTGTACAAGTATTGGCGTGTATAAGCACCCCTGCAGAGCAGAAATGGCTTGGGTATTTTCTCGTAGCACGTGCTGAGCTCAATTGTGTAAACTATGTACATACAGGTATAAAATATGTTCTTTGATGGTTACAGGTACTTTAGATAGTGTGTAAGGTTTGCTCCTAATTGCGAGTTGAATTGTGATTACTGCGATTGTCAAGCTGCAGGAAATATTTGTACATACTTCAAGTAACGATGTAGATAAAGCTAATTTCACGGAAGGATGTGCGATTCAGAAATATTCATAATCAGTTATACCTTCACATACACAAATGTTGTACGATTAATTCGTAGGGGCTTACACGTTGTACTATTGTATGAAATGCACCGTTGTTTGTAGATATGAAAGGTGTGACCACGGTTTATTGTTGTAGATTACCACTAATAGTGTTTTGCGTACACGCATTTACATTCTGAGGTGTTACACTTGTTTCATCGTGGAATCACGGATCCCACGGAAATATACGCACTATTGTACAACTGTAAATAAAATTTATTGCACAAACGCATGCAAATAACCTTCTGTAGGTAATTAGTACTACTAGTCAAAATAAAAAATGGAGTTGGTCAGCAATATGAATGGCTTGGAAGTTAGTTAGTGATATTTACTCAGGTGATAATTAGCCAGCGCCTTCACATTGATAATAAATTGGTTTAAGTAGTGTAATGCAAAATGTAACTGTCAATTGTGGTTTCTCCATACTTTTTTTATCTTTTCATATTACAAAGTCATACTTACTATCTATGCTACAATCAATACCGTTGCTTTTCGTTCAAACCTAATGACGACAAAAGGTGCGTGTTATAAAAAGTTGTGAGAAATAAGGAAACTCATTCAATGAATAAGTATATACTACCTAATTCTTAGTAATGCTGTTTTCTACTACATAATCGTGAGTTTAAGTCGAAATTGATGATAGAGGGTCATATACACGATATCTGAAATCTTTCGTCCGATATCCATAGCTATCAATATATGAAACAAAGTGTCCTATATAGACTGTATTCTACTGGTAAATATAACTAAAATAAATTTTCTTTGAGTTCTATGTATAATATTGGTAAATAGGTAGCCCAACCTCTCATTAGGTGCATTTAGGTATTAGGTATGAAAGATAGAAAGGCTTTCTTCAAAACTTGCATATTTTTACTTAAGGTAATAAATATAAAGCAATGTCATAAAATAAAAATTGTGTGGTTGATTCTTTTTGGTGGTTCGTGCCTAGAAGCATAGAAAAATTGACATGTACAATATTAACACAGAATAGTACTATTTTAAATTTTACTGAATTTCAATTTACATATGAATTAAAACTGTCAACCGGAAAACGCCTTACCTAAAGGTATACACTTAATATTAATTAATATTTATATTTAAAATTGGAAAATTGTACAAATTATCAATGAATGAATAATTATTTTAAACGCATACAGTTTTGACTGTGGTAATTTAAGATATATTTGTGCCGGTATTTGGTTATTTTACAGAAACTCTTAAACTAAAATCTGGATAATATAATATAGACTTGAGAAACTAGCGATTATCGAAGGAATCAGTGAAAAATGAAATCAAAAATTGTTGCCACTCCAAAGAGATTGAAAACTAGTGTGATCAAAGGAATGATTTTATCAAAGGTTTTTAAGCAAAAACAAAAGCGTAAACCTCATCCTCTTTCTCCATCTAAGGAAGTAAAGCGTTTGCTTAGCACAGGAAAATCTCCTAGTTGTTTCTCCGCTATTAATGAAGTGCTGCAAGTTAATTGTGTCGTTAGACCAAAAACCTACAACATTGACGCTTATGATGCAATCGCTAAAATGATTCACGTCACTCCTCAAGACAAACAAGTAAATATCAGCAGAAGATTACTTTCTATGGAAAAGACAAAATTGAAAACTTTTTCAAAAGCGCTGTATCTGAATGAAAACTACGAAAGGCTGCTTCAAAAACAATGTGAATTGTTTTCAGTTAAAACCACCAATGGAGAAATTGGAAAGATGTCCATTATCTGCAGAATTCCGATTTTCAATATTTCTGTTGAAAAAGAAGAACCCAAATCCATTCTTCACATTAATCCAGATGGATCGATTTCTTTTAAAATCGGAGGAGTGCTACGAACAGAATTCCTTCCATCGGTTAATGTAATGATGAATGATGACGAAGCTATTAAATCGTTTTTAGAACCACCAATAAAGCCCAACTTTAAATACAATCTATTTTATCACCTTCTTACTCAAATGACCATACAGTCCATCAGGAGAACAGCAAAGAGAAAACGCAGTCGATCTTTTGAAGCTGAACAGTAATTTTTAATCTAAAATTTCACAAAATCAGGTTGGGAACACAATTCTTTTATTTTTAATAATGTAATGCAACTTAGCATTGAAAAATCGACCTCCTTGAACTACAGTTCCAATTTATGCAAATGATTTATAATATAAACAAACAAACTGACAAATCAAATCAGGAAGAAAAATTCCAGTCCTATTAGTGTAATATACGTTATTTAAAAAACTGAGCAATTTTAATTCTTTTAATTTTTAACATGTGGGTTGTTGGCCACAAATTCTGTGTACTTGTTACTTCATCCGATAAGACAGCACAATATAGAAGCACAATTCTACGAGTTCGGATGCAAAATACTAGTTGAAGCTAATAATATTACCCTTTCGTTATTTTTTAGTGATGTTTTGATGTGTACGGTTGACATTAATGTGTCATTATATAAACTGTGCCTACATATCTGTGTTATTCATACCTGAGAAGGATTTGCATTCTTACTACACAAATACTAAACTGCTACTAGAGTATCGTGAATAAGTACACGTTTTAAGTAATGTTTTACTTCATGTCTCATTTTTATAAATGATGTAAGATAAGCGTGGCAAACTTTCCCCACAATAAAATCAAACTTATATCACAAGTGTGTAAATAATATGTAATATATCAATTTACAATTATAATTGACAATTACAACCGTGTATTGAACTCTGGTTACACACACGCTTTTTACTATTGTACAAAAATTACAGACTGGAAAGTTTTGGATTGCCTTTTGAGGCTAACAGAAAGAATCTTTAGTTACTATAAAATTTAATTGATTCCTTTGAAAACAAATAATTCACGTGAAAATAAATGTGACTTTCATAGTCCAATTAATTAAAATCTACCATGTACCAACATCGTGACTGGTAAAACACATCGTAACTGATTTAAAGTAAAAAGCATTAGAAGTCGAGGAAGTATCGATTGCATCTTGTTTGCATGTACTCCAACCTGGTTCACTTCTATTATATTCTCACAGTAACTGCATGGTAACAAACAATTTCGTCGTAGACATTAGTCAGTATTTTCGCAATAGTAGCTACAGAAAAGAAGAAGAAAAAAAGAATTTAGCTCTCAAAGCAATTTAAATTTGAAATCCCCATCCTATTTGAATTTGAAAGGTTTGTTCTGTGTGTAGCAATGACAATGGAACGGAGAGAAAGAAAACGATGTGTTTTCATGCTTGATGCGATGTACTTAACAAAGGTTTACAGAAAAACCAGGACGACATTGTACAAACAAGCAGAGAAGAATATCAGGTGACACGAAGACACACAGGGTTTTTTACATCAACCCTTTGCTGTCAAACGAACTCAGTGACCTTCTCTAACACTAAATTCAAAAGTCACTGGGTAAGTCAAGTCTTGTTTCATCCTGAGTGCTTTTAGTATTCACTATTTGCTACCTACTCATTTCTCTGTTTATTCAGTTCTCTGCTTTACTTTCTTTATACACACCAATTCATCCCAACTCAAATCCCTCGTCGACCATCATCTCCGATTACATGTCATTTACGCTTGCTTTTTATTTCAACCTCCAACTCCACTCCCAGAAACACACACACGTAGTCTAAAACCATCGATTCCGAAATACTGTGATATTGCAGCATCACGTCTCACAGTTTACCTTCGGATAGGATTAAAATCCTTGAATTGTAATTGCATTGAAGGTTGCTTCTTTCCTTTTTAAAGTTCGTTTCAACTACTGGACTCTTTTCATTTTCCATACTTTACATACCTGGTTATATTTTTACAGCGATACAGCTACTACATATTTTAGTATAATATACATTTCTGCTCATGAACATGATAACTATATATTTTATACTCTTGTAGTAGTAATATTTTATAGCTAACTAAGTAATCTATTAGGAGCGTATACAAATTCATGACACTATCGCAGAAGATAAACCCTTCCACTAATCGTAAACTGTCATGTAATTTATCATTGCTAGGTACTCGGTATATGTTTTATAATTATAATATGGGGAAATTATATTATACATTAAAATGCAGATAAGAAGAATTGTAATAAGGGAAATGTGCTAGCAGTATTAAAGTATTGAGTTCTTTTTTATGAGATTCTAGATAAATATTGTAAAAATGACAGTTCATATAGGTACTCAAGGCAGATTTAGAAAATGAGAGAAAACGTAAGCAAATTGGCAATTTCGATGTACGTGGAACTGACGATGTTGGAAAACGTGATTTAAAATAAATGTCTGTATGGATTACAAGATATAGTTATGTCTAAGCGGTTATGGACGTCATTACATTTGTTTTCTTTCAATCCTAGGCTAACATTTCACACAAATACCTACTCGTAAGTATGGGAGATTATAGAAACTCACTGTTAGTGGAATATGTGTAGGATGTGAATAGATATATTGCTCAAGGATGAAGTAAACACAGATTGAGTCTCATTTACGGATAAAGTAAGTAGGTTGGCAATGGCAAATAGACTCCCTGTGCAAGGTACCTCAAACCACACACTACACCTATTTGATTCAGTACGTCAATGTGAAAGTTATCTGGTGGAAGATTGTTACGTTGGGTTTGTTGGGCTCATGTAGTGAAATTCTGTGCAAATATTTGTTATGACATTCAGAAGTAAGTGGATGCAGTGAAGCTTTACATCGATACCATATGGTTCGGAAATTATTTAAATATGGTCTGTGAATTGTCTAGTATGATTTGAAATTGATCCCATCAGTCCCCGACCCCGAGCAAAGCACTTTATTTCAACTTTGAGCAAGGAGCTACAGATAGTCTGCAAGAAAATCAGCCAGAGCTAAAAGCAAAATCAAGTTAGAGTCGTGGATGCGGACGGAATCAGAAACCAAATTCAACATCTCAAACTTTACACTAGTCAACCACACTCTTTCTATCTCCTCCAAATTTCCATACAAATTTGGTACAGATTTTTCATTCTACTCTCATCCAGCACTGGAAACCGTAGTAGTCTCTTCGCATCAAAATCCAATTTGCCAATATAATGCACTGAGAACTGAACTGTGATATACGAAATCACGTATTAACAGCATGTTGACCAAAAGCAACAGCCCGAACGTGAGATTTTCATTCAGTATGGTTGGCTTGCTTGACATTTAATCTTAAAGAGATACCTCAATTAGTATACTATCGTCGGAAATAGATATCAAATAGCGGTGCACATCTGTCTACAATAAAATGAAGTCGACAAATAAAGTAACTGTCGACTTCGTTCAAAATAAATATTTTAAATTGGAAATATATCTCGGGGATACTTTTTTCTACTTTTCTCATTATAGCAAATATACAAATTAATTGCTTTTTTAACCTACTTTCATTTTATGAGCAGCATTGTATGGTGAAAGTATTTTATTTTCACAGATTTAATGACTTAAATTTAATACAGTGTCAATAAATGACAGATACGCACGCAAATGCATTTAAAAATATTTGTAGCAAATTAAATCGAATACCTACTGAAGTACTTATTTTAATGACAAAATATTCACTGTACATATCAAATGTGATGTACATTAAATTTACGTGTAATGCCTTTTATTTGCATGCTACAGATACGTCTATATAAAATCTAGGGTAAAGAGAAATTGGGAGCAATTAAAATATACCACAGTAAAGCATAGCGAAAAATGCCCAGAAATAATACGCTACTAGACACACACATATACAAAATAATTCACATTGACTTGACTTCAACAACAAAAATACAAGAAATTTGAACGAAATATTTTTATTTGTTGCTGAGACATTGTGGCGATAGATAAATAGACAGATAAATCATTTGTACTAAAGAAAGTAAATTCCGCTACTTAATAATGATGTTGTGTTGATTCCAATCCAGATTGTCTACCTGGGTGGCTTCAATTTATTTCAAAGTTAATATTTTCATATCATTACATTTGTACGCACCTATTTCTAAAGGTGTATTATCACCATCACATTGTACTACGTTATCATAGTTGTTGCTTTAAACAAATATCATTTTTTACTATACCTACTCCTGTCGCTGTGCTGGTATCTTAATTTGGAGGATAGAAAATTAATCTTGAGAACAGAGCGTGCTGGTATTTGGTATGAACATCTGAGACTTTCAGAATTCAACACAATGATAAGATCATTTTAATAACAGTACTTCTGCATACAAAACTATTTCATGAAAAAATTATTGTTTCAAATGTACTGAATGTTAGCAAGAGAGTAAATCTTTACAAATGTGGTAGCACAATTAAAAATGTCGTCTGTGAAACACACATTGGTATTTACTGTTCATCGTATAGAACGATCTACGCTTCTATATACAGATAAAAGCTGTAACCATCTGGAAGAAAAGTTTAATATCCTCCGAATGGTCATTTGATAAATGAACATTTTGGTATTCTTGTCACATACTGGATAAAATTACTTTAATACTAAATTGAACTTCTGCATTTACAATCGCTGTATAAACTTTCTTCGTTAAGAAACAAATCAATAATTGTTCTAATTAAAGGCCTGTTAAAATAATCTATTTAAATCAATAATAGCATCAATCACATTGATATTATTAGTTACCAACCCACGATAAAATACCATTGAATTTTAAAAAGAAAGAAAAACTGCATCTTAATTTTTTTAAGTGACAGCAATTCTCTTCTTTGATTTATTAAGTATCGTCAGATAATGTCAATTTTACATCTGTTTGAAAGAGAAGTCGCCAACTTTTGAATTGGGAGACAGTGTTTGAATATTTTGAAAAGAGACAACATCGTGTTTTTATATTATTTAACCCGATTAGTTATACTGCCACTAACACACATTGCTAGAGCTGATGTGATGATGTCACAATTAATGATTATCGTGTCGAAGTTCACAACGATACTTTATTCCACCGTTGCAAATGGTTTATTGTGTGGTTGAGATGATTATTCAGATGCCTATACATGCCATGCGAGAGTGTTGGTTTAAATAAGCGTTTGGTTTGAATTTGGTAAGAGGAAAGCCGTGGGGAGTGAGCGAGGGCGAGGAGACGTAACGTAACGACGTAAAAGAGGTAAGGTGTTGTAAAAAGGAAATGACAAAAAGAGTGAAGCCGCCTGTTGCTCACATTATAGTTTTCGTCTAGGTTCTTCTAGTCTGGCTGAATGCTCTGTAGATTTTAGAAACCGTTTTCTAGTCTGACTCTGACTCTGTGACTGACTGGACTTTTAACCTTTGGGAATCTCTTGTTCCGTTCCTCGCTTCATTCTATATACATCTCTCTCCTGCTTTTTACATATAGACCCAACATACGTTTACAGATGCACAGACGCTGCTCTAAATACCGAGACTTCACACACACACACACAACATGACTAGTTCCATGAGTAGTGTCAGTGTTCGGCGTAATGTCTTTTCTATTTCTAGTACTGCGAGCAAACGAACTCCTCGAGACTCTATTTTTCACCACTGCAACGCCAATGCAATGTTCCTGTTTTACATTAACCAAAATATTACATGTAGCTATGTGTGTAGAATCCTCTGCTCTTATTTCTAATGTATATCACCTACTTAAACCTATACTTATCCACTCTATTTACTTTGCAGCTAAAGCCGAGCATTTTACTAGTTCTTCTTGCATGTGAGATGAGACTTAGTGTGGTAGGTACCAGACTCACCACTACTTTGTTCCAAGTACACAGAATTTGCTTCATACTCTGTAAATACAGAAACACACTGTGTGTGTGGAGAAGAGTTGTAGCAATAATAGTAACCGTAGTAGTAGTAGTAGTAATAGTAGTACGAGAGTATTTTAAAGTCTATTTTGCATGTTTGTAGTAGCATGTCGTAGAGCTGTGTGTGTTCACTTGTGTGAAGATGAAGAGTCAAACGGAGTAGGAGCTAAGAATAGAAAAGACAGAAAAAACAAGTCGGCTCGAGCCAAAATGTTCATCTGTCTCTGCTCTTTTTCCAGTGTATCTGCATCTGCAGTTGCATTGCAGTAGTCCTTGCCACATGAGTCGACTTTTCATGCATTACCTACAGCTACCTACTCAACTACATTCATCCAGACAGATATACATGCAGATTGTACACAATGCACAAAAATGGATGCACACAACAAATACACACTACAGAGAAAGACAGATCTCAACATAACAGTAATCTTCTATTCATACATACATACTACAATATATAAGATACACATGCGATATTATATAATTCTGCGTTTATGTACCAAGTTGTACTTTTCTTTATTTGCTGTCACACACAAAACACATTAAATTATAATACAGAGGTCCATTGCTACATTTGCCCTCAGCCCAATGCTAAAATTACTTTTCTTCTTTCCTTATGGTTATAAATACACTTAGCATGTTACATTGACATTATTATCTATATCTAGTATAGAAGATGTTAGTTACACAATATACCCTTAGTAATTATATAAATATTGGTAAATAAATACTACTTTTATATATAGTTGCGATGAGACCAATGCATTTCTTCGTGGTCTGAGCTAAATAAAAATATTTGACTGTAATTTATGTATGTAGGTGCCTGTGTATTTTTTATGTGGACATATATTAGGGCGACAAAGGTATAATATACATATGTACAGATAGTAGAGGGAGAGTGCATCATACATAATATCTTCTGGAGAATGAAGTTAGTTGAGTCTCACACGGAATTTTTGAATGGTGAGAGTCTGGAGATGAATAAAGCAATTGAATGAAGGGAAATGGATGAGGTAGTGAGAAAGAAAGAGATAAAGGTAGTAAGCCAGGTGAATGGGGAAAAAAGTTTCGCTTCTTTAGATTTGAATGAAGAATTGAGGACAATTCCTGCCCTGACCTGGAGGACGAATAAATCTTTACACTCATACATCCATATGTTGTAGATATAGTAGTTGTAGACTTTGTTTAAAGATTTTCTTGTGTATCATGGAAGGGAAGGTTAGGTTACTGTATGATGATGGTTCAAGTTGAACCGAGCAACAAGGCAGGCCACAAGGATGAAAAGAGATCAACTGCAGACAAGAAAGTAAACCCAGGAAGGGTGTCTTTCTTGAATTCATCTTGAGTGGCAGTCACTGCCAGTCCGTGTGGTGTGGTGTGCATTGGCAAGGCAAGTTGATGGAGTGTTTCCTTCTGAAACCAAAGATGAAAATAAGATGGAAGTGTGACAAGAACACCTGGGCTTTCTTCCTTGCCCTACTTTGAACCGACGGATGTACACAGCCAACTACTACAAGGAGAGGATCTGTGCTTACTTAGCACTACTTCTTTACTTTTAGTTACATCATCATGTTCTAGCTCTTCGCATGTGAATTTAATCAGATGCTCTTTGCCCGACTTGAAGAACACGAGCCAATTGTCACAGGGATTCAACAACAAAAAGCTAAAGATAAAATGCTATTGAGAAAGGTACAGTAATCTAATGCCACGCAATTTTTATAGAATCACATAGAGTACGAGCTACGCTATACGTAAAAGAAGAAGTTTCAAGCAACACTCTGCATAATGTATATGAAAAACAGGCTTAAATATTATTTCGCTGCCCTGTAATGTATAGGATCATCACTTTTAGTAGAAATTTACCTACAGCTACGTAGGCTATTATTTTTTAACGATTATACAATATACTATGAAGGGGTTTCACAAACAGTGTTCGTGTTAAGAATTCTTCTATTAATATTTCTTTTGATATTAGTATATTATGTAGAAAGGTACAGCTTCATGCATTATGTAATACATAGTACCGATACAAGGAAGCAATAAGGAATGATGATATTATTGCTTTATATATTCAAATTCGTAACACTTGTATTGTTTCCTTAGAATTTAAATTCGTTCATAGGTAACGAAATTGCAAGTACATACTTGAAGAAGGTAGAAAGGAAGTAACGAAATTCATCGCTAGTTACATTTCTATCACAGGGAAATCATATTATTGCCACGGAAGAAGTAGGTATGTAGGGAGGTTGTGATGCGACTACGTACGCTTTCTGTTTACACATGGGATAATGCACGAGACTCAGGTAAAATATTGAAAAATTCGTTGCAATTCAAAGCTAAATATAAATATTGCGTATTTGGACGGGTTTCTAATCTACTTCGTTTCTACGAGATGAGCTTACTAATAAAATCAGAGGCGTTAACAAATTTATATGAATGCTCGTGGCAAGGTCTTTCTTTTGGCTGCATTTCTATTGCGACGCTTCCGTGTGTGCATTATTCAAAGTTGCAGCTGCTTTTGTAGATTATGTACAAATACAGATACCAAGTACGAACAAAAATATACGTCTTGACGTTTTATGTAACTTTAAACTTCCAGTTGTTAATAATATTATCATGTTAGCTAACTGTCGCTGCAACTGAGTACGCAGTTCTGCCATAAATATGTAGATACTCTACTCTGGTAAGTGTAGGAGTCACTTCATAATATTCTACATCTGTAAATTACAAGAAGTAGTTTAGCTGAGCAGGTTTCAAATAATGTGAGAGTGTATGTGATGTTTTATCTTCTTGATTTAAAACTGGATGTGGAATATAAATAGTTTTACCTTGTCTCGAGATTGCATCAGATTACAAAAGTCAAATTGCATAATATTTTTTTCTGTAGTGGGAGTGTGCAAGGCCACATAAACATATTCTACTACAGTTATTTATAGCCATTTTATAATTAGCAATCCAAAATTATTTCGAGTAGAAATGCGGTACTATAATATTTAATGGCATTTTTTATTATCTGAAATTAATTGCCTATATTTTGTGCAATAATAATAAAATATGCGCTTTACATTTACTAAAGAAAATTTCGCATTGATTATTTTACTTATTATTTCACCATAAAAAAATTACCTTTACATAATGATTTTAGGCAGTTACATTAAAAACAATTAATGTTTTCAGTTAATTAATTACCTATGCATCATGCCTTAGTTGAATGATTGTAATGAATAATGCAACAAGGGTAAAAATAATTGGACAGAATGCAGAATGAGCTATTATGGAAATAATTTATTGTTACATTTTATTGTTAAACGACCTAAAGCGAACTACTGCAATTAATTGTCGCTATTTTTATACGGCCGTTATCCATTTGCAAAAAAACATAAAACGAATTCAAAGCGAATCCTTGAAAAGTCATGCAATAATATCATTTTACAGCTACTATTGGTAAACCTAGTTAGATTGGTTCTCAGTGTCATAGTCATAAACACTAATGTAATAAAAACGAACAAGGTTGTTAATGGGACTAGGAACGGTGGTAGGTCAGTTTATTCCGGCAATAACATTTATTTGGTCGTCTTAGACGACTAGAGACGTGTAAAATAATTACAAGGACCATAATGTTTACAATTACAACAAGTATTGGCACAATTCTGTACATTGTTGTGATGCTTTCATGCATTTGTGGGTTGAATCGAGTTGTGTGTCAACTCCGTACACTTCACTCACTAAAAGTCCATATAATACAATTAGCCATTTAATATTCGAATGTCTAAAATCTTTACGATTATTACCAACGGGTCGTAAAAGTTGAACGGTACTCCATACAAGTTGCCTACTGTAGAGAGATATCGACTTTAAACGATTGTGGGTGAAATGATTTTGATTTAAAATGCCTTGGGTCTATTTCACTGCTCTCATTGACAAGATTTAATGCTTCAATATCAAATAAATTAGGTAAGGTTGTCGTTGGGAAATAGTAAGAACCAACGGAATTCTCTATAACACCGGCTACATTCAGTCAATCTAAAGGCTGAAGCTGAGGAATCAATGCAGCTGGCTACAACAGGCAGTTATAGGTAACTAAGGTAAGACTTCTAAGTTCTTTCATGAATTTCATCGAGAACAATACTATGGGTCGAAAACAAAACGAGATCCGTCATTCAGAGTCCCAAAGAGACTGACGACGCGACGAGGACGTTGCTTTGCTGTAACTACACCGAGGTCTGACGAAAGTAATGAGCGGAGTAGGCAGAAGCAAGGCAAGATATTGTGAGAGTAATAATAAACCGGTTCAAAACCAGGCGTAAACAAGTAATGAAATTAACAGTGACGCTGTGATGTGAACTATGACACGGTGACATTAACTGTGACATCGACACATCAACTGTGAAACCGTGGAGCAACAATAATTACTATAACTGGTACATGAAATTAAAAATATGTCATTTAATCGAAATATTCAAGCAATGGAGATTCTCAAATTCAAATTTAGCGGTCTTCACTTTCAAACCAAGTAAAATTCACATCGTAGTATTTAAGTTACAGTGTGTTGTTGGGGCTTTATTAGCATAGTATTTAGTCTACATGGTCAAAGGTCAAGAAGGAGTTGGCCGATTGACCCCATCTGCGAAATTCGCATTCCAAGCGACTACTAGAACAAGTTTACCAAGTTTGAAGTCATTATCTCAAACCGTTCTTTAGTTATCGTGCGTACTGACTGACCGACAGACAGACGGACACACATCCTATTCGCATAAAGTAATTTCATTACTTCATATTCGCATAAAGTAATTTCTATACTTAATAATAATAAGGGTCGCTCTTGTCGTACTTGTAGTGGAAAACCATAAAAGACGAAAGAAAGAAAAGAAAAACGCGTTCTTTTGAATTTTCTAGGAAAGTCGCGTTGAAAAGAAAGAGAGCAAAGGGAAATGCATCCCTTCTTTTCTTTCCGTGGGTTATTGTCGCTTAACTGTAGGTATGTAGCTCACTCTTTAGCTTCCCATTCATACAACTTTTTCAAAAAGGTCATAAATTACACAATATAATCATCTTCTCTAGATCTCTTACCTATAACACTCAACCAACAGAATTACAAAGTAATGCAATGCGAGCAAAATCTTCACCAAAACTCAGTCAAATTATTGCCAACAAAAGCCAGAACAATATTCTGTGTAGAGGTAGGCAGGATATTCAATGAGGAAGATTCCACCTCAACAGTTTACTCTGTGGATTTAGAACTCACAAGTGTTACGTTATTTTTACAAACCCAAATGCTTTTCACACCCTGCCATTTACAAATCAGTCTTTTTGTCATCTTACTTCCAGCCCGTCGTTTAGACCTTATAAATAGTTAAGATGCTTCATTTTTTTATATTTTAGAATTCTTTAAAAAGTCAAATAAATTTCTTATTCAATTAAAAAACACATTTAAACATGTTCACATTTTTCAACCTAGAAATTAGTTTAATGTATGTACATATAATTTGATGGCAATAAATGTCCTATTTTCTAAATAAATTAAAACTTTTGAGAAAATAACATCAAGTTAATTAGGTGCAATTATTTTAGGCCATATTGTATATGAATGAATAATAATCCTATTTATAATTAATTGTCTCATTATTAATTTTGTTGGTTGAGATTATCAAATTTAATATGTAGTCCACGTTTTCACAAGACCCTTCTGTTTCCTCCCTTCGACTGACTTTTCTGTGTGAACATTTTTACACTGTTTTGTAAATAAAGTATGGTGTTGTTGAGTTACATTAGATGTATGTCGCCCTACATGAATTTAGTGATTGTTACACATTTACACATCCACAGGAGTGAATGGATGGGTAATGAATGTGTCTAACCTGTTTCGCTCCAGTAAAATGCAATACATATAAATTGAATGGTAAAAACATTTTGGTAGTTACATGTTTTGTGCTTGTGAATTATAAATGAAGTTGCAGTCTTTACATCACATCAAACCATTACTTCAACAATCAAATGCGGTAGTAATCCATTGCAATGCGTCAAATCTGTTTTCTATAGGTATGTTCTCCGTGCATTCATATTTATCCCCAGTGCATTTAATTTTCTTTCGTGATGGGCCATACACCACGCATACTTTACAATTTTGAGTCGTAGTAGACGGTAGTGAATGTAATAATAATATCTATGTGCAGTATAATGCTACCCAGACAAAATATTGCCTAATATAGTGTATGATAAGGATTTAAAATTTACTGCTGGTGTATTTGGTTGGTGATTCTGTTTCGGTTTAATACTGCGATGCAAGTGAAAACACAAGAGAGTCGTCAATCCATTTAGTAAACAAAATATATACATACATAAAGCCAGACTGCCACGGTCATAAATTCAAATTTTCTTATTCACATTTACAAAGGTACATGTGCTTTTCCCAGTAGAACTCTTCCTCTATTTTTTAAAGCCTTTTCGCTGTAAACAAGTGTGCTGCAATGCTCATTTTGATTTTCTTCTTTGAATGTGACTATACCCTACATTCCACCATTACATTTCAGCATGTTTTTTATAATGATAATGCATTATAGGAACATATTATGAAGATATGTGTGCATCTTATATTTTGAAATATGAAACTGCAGAAATATTTATTCATTAAACCTGATCCTGGATGATTCGGATTATATACATTGCAATACAGCATACGTTGTTTCTTTAGCGTCTTGGTGCCTGTGCAATTTTTGGTGAGAATGCGAATGTCCTCAATTCTTTTCTAATTGAGGAATGAGTGGTATATGGTCCCCATCTGGGTAGCACCAGCAGCAATCCACACTGACGCCAAAAGTCATTCCGGTAATTGTTCTAGTATTGAAAATGTACTACAAATAAAGCGACAAGCTTTGTTTGCACTTTCTACAAGAAGCACCGACTCCCGTCTATTTAAAACATGAATTCTATTAATACATGACTTTGCATTTGAATGCATACTACACATATACGTCCTTGTTTACTTAAATTCATTTTCGAATCATAACCGGTTATTTCCAGTTTTGTTTGGTTTTAATGTGGATTCCACTTTGTAACCAAATAAATAGTAATTTGGACTTAGGCCAACCAAACACATTATAATAATGTGCGCTTACATGTAGCACATACAGTCTGCTCTAACTTTATTATGCATGCGGTGTTTCTTCGTCTTTGAAAACAAAGAACAACCACAGGATAAAGAGTTCCTTCTTACTTAATCCTGAGAAGTATCCAAAGAGACCGTTAAAATCTTAAATGAAGTCTCTTAAGGTTTTGCAACAAATATTTATATTATTCTGTGTAGCGTTGTTTCATGACTTCGCTTGAAACTGCATTGTACAAAAAAAAACAATTTCGAAGCGTCCACTTTTCAATACAATAGTGTATACAAAATGCAAAGGACAATGCCTGCTGGAAGAATCGTACAAATTACTTTGTACCTAAAATGCTACACGTGTCGCTGTAAAATGTGCATATTATACATGGTGAGTTGGTTCTGGTTTGCGTGTTCAACTATGGCCTACATTTTATGCAACATTCAAATTACCACCTACACTTGACATTGTTGACTGTCTCTTTCACGCTTAGCATCTGTTTGCTCAGCTTAAAACCACGGAATAAACAAATAAGGCAAAACAATATGAGTTAATGAAAATAATTTATTTTGCCAAATTTCTTCACAAAATTGACTTGTTTGCTCATTTCTACTCCATTGTTATTTATGACAGGCTTTGTTGCATTTATTAGACTTTCATATTCATGCGACTTAATGCTGAGCTCGAGACTTAAGTAATAAAGTGCTGTAATTTTCGCTCACTATATAATTTATCGTTTTTACGGGTTCTTATATCCTCTAAAGTGTAATAAACCGGTTCAAAACCGGGCGTAAACAAGTAATGAAATTAACAGTGACACTGTGATGTGAACTATGACACGGTGACATTAACTGTGACATCGACACGTCAACTGTGAAACCGTGTAGCAACAATAATTACTATAACTGGTACATGAATTTAAAAATATGTCATTTAATCGAAATATTCAAGCAATGGCGATTTTAAAATTCAAATTTAGCGGTCTTCACTTTCAAACCTAGTAAAATTTACATCGCAGTATGTAAGTTGCAGTGTGTTGTTGGGGCTTTATTAACATAGTTGCTTACAGACGGACAGACAGACAAACCGACACACAGCCTATTCGAATAAAGTAATTTCATTACTTTGTAATGCATCCTAGTGGAGCAGTAATAAAGAGAATAATAATATGACATATGTACTTAGGTAATACTACGGTAACACATAATTATCATAAAATTGCAAAGTACAGCTATCCGAGCAAAAAACTCTGAACAAATTCTTCGTTCATGTCCGTAATACGCTTGTATGCGTGTCGCAAATAAAGCCGAGGGTCCCTGCCATTTTTTATTTTCAATGAAATTACGTTTCTCGTTTAAGAAAACCACTTAAATTGCATGAAGACGCGTACTAAAGGTAGCAAACTTATTATTTAATGCAAACTGTATTACCATGCCCCACATGTTGTCCTCTCTTAAAGCCCCTGCTAAATAATAAGGCAACATTCAAGATATGGTCACTGATACATTAATTGGTAAAAACAGTTTCTCCTGAGGAATAATTATTTTCACACACGAGGGAAAATCCACGGATAGCAAAAGCTAACAATGACGATGGCACGTGGAAGCGTAGTAATAATGAAAGTGAAGTGACCTAAATCTGTTTCTTTATGTAGAATGTAAGAGTAGTATTGCTATGTAGCTCTAGGTAAGTTAAGTACACGCTTATGATAAAAGAACCATAGCACTAAAAGGAAGCGTGCCGCAATGTATAGGAAAAAGTCGCCGTCTCATTTACAGTCTCTCTTTCTATTCTCTTGAACACCACACACAGGTCCACCACCAAAAAGTCCAGGTGCAGCAGGTCCACACACGAAATATATTATATTATAGTACACATTGCAAGCACATGACGATGATTGTGCACTGCCATAATATAATATCATTATATACACAAGGTGTCTTTATTTTCTTAGGATTGTAGAGAAGAAAGTGAGGCTTGTAATCAATATCATTATCTGTAAGGATGATGATGATGATGACAGTGATGCTTCCCAGTCCATTCAGACTCAAACTCTCTGTGGTTGTTAATAATGCACTGTGCATACAACATGTTGCACAAAGTGACGCTTTGACTTTTTTGTAGTATTAATTAAACAATGTAGCGTCTAACCCTCTAATCTTTGTTTGACTTTTGGTCAGTATGTTTTTCTATAATTATATGTTATGTTTACAGAACGAAGATGTATGTCATTCGCTTTCTGCCTTGCATTCACAACTTTTTTTAGAAATATAATATTTTCGTTTATATACAAATATTATTAAGAATTTTGAAAAAAATTGTAATATTAAATTTATTACACATTTTCCTTCTTTAGCTAGTACAATATGGTTTTTCTATTTTGTATTGTAAACACAACATAAATAATGTATTTACGTTGTGGTATCTACTTACTTGTATCTTGGTGCAAGCAGAACGGTTCATTGGTTAAGGAGGAGAAAAGACAGGTGTTGTATATGCTAGTTTTCATTTATGGCTCATTTGGCTTGTCTGGTTCTAGCAGCTTAACTTTTTGGTGGTAGTAGATACTTTGTACATATTTCTTCCTTATTATTAATATGTGTTATGATCATTATTATTAGGACTTACATGTATATGAAACGTTATAGGTATATACCTATATACTTTATGGGCTTAAAAGTTTGTAAAAGATTTAAAGATTTAATACGTTAGTATTGAAAGAGAAAAATATACATCTCAAGTAAATTGGTTTTATTGAGAATAAAGGATGAGAGAGTTTCATGGAGTTGCAGTGAGTCTACAACATTTAGGAAGGTAAGAAATGGAGTTCCTCGTAAACTTAATGAGTGCGTATATTCTGTACGGTGTGCTATCAGGGCAATGCGTACGTAATCTCATTGTTGTAAGTACAGCACTGAAAGTTTAGTGTGAGTTCCCCCTTTGGTTCCTATGTGATCATTGTTGGTTATCTTTATGTATTTTTGTGGAGAAAAGGCTGGAGTCAAGTGAGGATAATCATACAAAGTGGGAATGATGATTACGGTGATGATAATGATGAACATTGTGCTGTGGCCTGGCACTGTGCAGTGTGGTAAGCACCAGAGGCAGAGAAGACTTAACGGAGAAGTAGTACCCGGTGAGTACACGTAGAAAGAATAATGAAGGGTAAGGCTCGTGGCAAAAGGTCTTTACTGACTCTGGCAGACGTCAAACGTCCCATTTCATTTCTCTCCTGAATCCATTGAAAATTAAATTTTATGAGATTTGAAATAATGAGCTTCCACTTGCTCAGACTTGTATTCACTTCTCCATAGTCTGTGTAAACTATTGTTAGAAAGCATACAGTAATAATGTATCTGGTACCTGTAACATAGTTAGTGTCTTCTCAAAAGTCTTTTCTGCTTTATCCTTATCCCCATTTCTAGCGTCATCTGCAAGATACGAAAAATTGAAAGACATCGGCTACCTGACTGATTGCTTTTTTGATTAACTGAACTTTGGAACTATACTACACTTTTTGTCCTTGGCAAGTTTTTTTTTATTTTGACAAACTGCAGAAAATGGGACATGACTTTAGTCATTTAAAAATCATATGTAATACTATATAGTATATATAATGTCAAATGCAATTTGTACTGTACAACTTTTGTAGTTAGGAAAGTTTACTTTCAAGAAGATTGCATCAAATATGTAAATAAACTCTATCTGAATTAGGTTAAATGAATTTATTAACTATATACAAAGAATTTAAAATTGTAATAGGTAGTTGTATAAACATTTTGTATGTGTGTAAATTTCACAAGAAAATTGTAGTTTAATTCCATCATATCCATGCTAATCTTCGATACAGCCTTGAAAACAACAAATCATAGTCAATATTTGAGATTTTGTATGTAAAACCAGCAGTGTTTCAAAAGCGACCTGAAAATAATTTTTCATCGACGTTCTTCAAGAAGACACCAAGTTTAGGTAGGTACTAGCTTTTTTCTGAAGAGCGTGTAAAGTGTCTTGCCAGTTTTGGATGTACAAAAAATTTTATGTACAACCATTTCATTTTCTTAATAACTGCGTCGGTGTTTGTAACCCAACTACAACTACCTAGTGGCCTACCAACTGGATATCATCTTTAAAAAATCTGAATTGCTCCTTGTACTTATATAAGGCGATTTATACAAAACGGGACCACTTGAATTTCCAAGTCAAATTATACGGTTATGTATTATAGCAGAAAAAAAGCAGAAATTGTATGTGTCTATCCATATATATTCTCCAGTAAACTAACAAGTATACATAGAAGTGTTACTAGAAGTGTCAGTGGTTGATATATACGGAAAAAGTGAACAACAGAACGAATTCTATTGAAATAGCTAAACAGTATGGTAATTCAACCCGTCGAGTCCATCAACTCAGCTCCATGTTACAACGAAACTACTAAATATATTATGTGTGTAGTCTACGAAAGTAAAACGAAGAATAATATTATAACATTTACGCACTCTGTCTTCAAACAGATCTTGGCTTCTTCCATACAATACAATATCCCTTCCACTTATAAAATAAAAATATTTATATATTTTATACCAATAATACTGTAATATCTGTGAATTCTAGAAACTGCCATTATCCTTTGTGTGTACTTGCAGCTTAACTTTGAGAGATAATAATATTAAACCTTCACATTATTCTACAACGTACAAAAACTTCTAAAGTCTATCCCTCTCTTATAATATAATAATATCTCCTGGCTACTTTTACAATATTATGATTATACTTTCTTCTTCTTTTCCTAGTAGTAGTAGCATTACTACGACGTATTATATTGTACATGAGGCAGCCGGCTGTTGTGATGTATTTAGATACGAGAGTGCATCTTGGAAACATCTGCTCTCATTTCATTCTTATTCAACTGTTCCTACTACTTACTACTTCTTCACTAACACAGCTTTTTCTCAGTTTCACTTACAATGGCATCTTCCACCCTAACAATCCCAAAGGCTTCCAAATCCAACGCTATGCACTGCTTCTATGTACCTACAACAATGTGCAATGAAAAGAAATAATAAAGGAAACACACCAAGATGCTATAAGATCGTCGTGTCGCGTGCAAGGGTAAGTAGTCCTGAATAAATGTACCTAGACTTGCTTCACACACTAAATATGACTTCAATATGACTTTACCACACTAAACATATGTCTGTTGCATACATGCGACCATCTGTATACACACAATGCAATATTTTAGATCATACTACTACTATATGTATATACACAGACAGACACACATTAACTGTATAGATTCACTTGAAAAACTAGTCAATACAGATAATACTTATGCACTGCTGGAAAAATACTATTACTACTACTACAGATCACCTTTACGAGTACAACTGTGTACAGGCTATGGCTATATGTACACGGATAAATGTAGGAAACACGCGTGTATGTAAACAGACGGCAGTTAGTAATATTTACTACAAGTCCGCCGTATGCTACATACTAATGTAAGTAATGTGTTTTATAATATGGTTGGAGTAGAAATATTATTGTGTTATTTTGTTATAAGAAGTAAGTCAAGACCAAGAAGACAGACAGACACGGTAAGGCTTCCCGAGTGCCAGGTGTCCCTTCATTCACCCCTGTCCTGACTTGCCTGCCTTTCATTACGTCTTACATCACATTAGGTACATGACACACACACAGTGCATTCTGCTTTCTTCTATTGCCGACCTTTCTTTATTCTTCTATGCAGAAATCCCTACCCCCATTGTGTTTAACGTCTACTCCGTTTTTTGCTACCCAGTTAAGTTCTCGCTTGATTTGATGGACGTTAACGTTAAGGTACAGCTACACCGTACCGTACAAACACTATGCACGGGATTACAATCTGTATTCAGCTTTCAACCGAAGATTTCACTTGTATTTAAATCGTTCGAAGTACTGCAGTACTAAGCTCCTCAAAGATATTAAGGACGGATACTAAAAACATCTCGATTTCAACCAATTTCCTTTCTGCCTCCATCTAGCTTTTTCTGTAGTAATGACAATATGTTCCGCAATGCTTAGCATGTAAGCATTATTAGGTAAATTCATGAACTGAAGATAACCGTTTGGAATAAACGGAGCAAGAATTTTAAAGTTCAATTTTGGTTGGTGGGTTTATAAAAATATGAGTTTAAATATTTGATTTAAATGCAGTCCGGTGAGGTGAAATAAATAAAATTAAACGTAGGTTCGAATTGTTCGTTGAAATATTTTTGTGTCTGATAAATGATGGGTTTTATAATTATTAGGGGAGATTTAATCAATGAGAAGAAATTAAATATATATTTCATTTACAGAAGTCATTTTAAATGCATACCACAAAAAATATTCTAGTTAAGGAAAGATTTCAACTTTTTCTTTAAAAACATAACGGAAGTATTATTTAATGACTTGGAAAGGTAAAAATTATTTAAACCGGTTTGATTTAAGAAAGTAACAGTTTAATATGCGCATTTATTTGGTACATTAAATATATTTTTGTAATGTGATTATGGGATAACCTTCCGAGAAATTGTAGTTATTATAGCGAGGACGTATGTACAGGAAAATGAAATTATACTGTTGCAGTTTCATTCGGTACACCTTACAATTTTATTCGTTATTTGGGTTTCTACAAAACGGGTTTTGCACAGGCATAACGGAGATATGGATTACATGCGTTGTGCGTAAAAGCAGAAAAGGCCTTATGTGAAAGTTGCACAGTGCATACAAATATACCTACGTTTTCTCCCATTGACCTACTTTTTAGTGTTTGATATACTATACTACAGAGTGAAGGTTTTCGTTGCAAAGACCGGATAAAATAACAGAAACTCCATTACAACATCATATAATATTAGCAGTCTGCGTGGTAATAAAGGGCTTTTGAATTAGACATTAAAATGAAACCTTGATGTAACTATTTATTACACACACAAGCAAAATGATAATAAACCATTTGCAAAGTAAGAATAAAGTATCGCATTGAACGTCGACACGGCAACATTAACTAACATTAACATGTCTACTGGGACACTGTGTCTGTATGTGACAGTATAACTATTTTGGCTACATAATGTATTTAAAAACAATAAAAACGTCGATTTTGACATTTCTACAAATTGTTAAACATTCGCGGTCTTCAAATTCAAAATTGAATATTTTCAATTTCAAACGTAAGCATAATTGAGTATTTAGAAATCAGTGGTGGTATTAACACAGTAGTTACTATATAAGGTAATGAAGGAGTTGACCGATTGACCCCATCTTCGAGTTTATTCTTCCAATGGACCTCTGAAATACCGTACCAAGTTCGAAGACAATAATATCTCAAACCGTTGTTGCATTAATGTGCATACAAACAGACGTATGGACAGACAGACACACAACTCATTCTCATACAAGTATCTTGCGACAATTAATAATGCTAATAGTCTATAAACATGATGACGACACTTGCATTTATTTGACTGTACATGATCATTTTTGCTTCATTGATAAAAACGTACACGTGGTAGTAAAAAGTCAATATTATTAATTTGGTCATAAAATTGTAGCATGAAATAATAACAAGAAGCACTCAACGAGCATAATTAGGTAGTGCTATTATAAAATATCTAATAATTGTGATTGTACAACATACAATCAAGAAGGCAAACAGATGAGATTTTAGTGGAAATTGCACAAGGCAACGCAATAAATACAAAGCAGCAATAAACTTAATTGATTATATAGTATTTCATATTTCACAGAAATGTATGGCATTTCTAATTTATTGGTAATAAAGACGGCACCAGTAGTACTGCGCAGTTTAATGAAATCTCGTGCCTCTCTCTGTCTGGTTCTCCTACAGAAAATCCCATTCAATGACAAATAAATTAACAAAGGAATTCGCCTGCCCAAATAACTCTCCATCGCAATGCTATATGTAATTACGATGCTACGATCATTATAGTCTGGCATTAATATGAATATTAGTATTTGTTATTGCTTTTCGACTGATGTGCGTAATAAAGCTATATTAAATTCATAAAGATTTAATAATATGTGATTGCACACAATCAGTGAATAAAAATCGTAGGTGGAAACAAGATACGTAATAGAGTTGAATGCCACGTGCTGTCGTAAGAGTCACATTATTACAACACACTGATTGTAAACAATTCGTGTGTCGGTGATGCAAAAGTACCGCAAGGAAATATCAGGTAGTCAATGTAACATAATAATAATACTGATTACTCACGTCAAGTAAATGCGTATCAGTATTTACAGTCTTTTTCTCTTAAACGTATTATTACTGTCTCTATATTAATAAATCCAACTGGAGACTATACATGAGCATTATGAATGATGAAATATTTCTTGTTATATAATTAAGCATATTATTAACTGTACCAGACACTATTACCTATATACAAGTTTCTTCTTTTAGACAATTATTGTTTAAGTATTTTATTAGTAGGAGTTAAGTTACCTATAGGAACTATACCTGTAAAACGTACACATATTCTTATTATTAAATCTACAGTTGAGTCAACAGAAGAATAAATAATATACAGTGGAGTTGTCGCAGTTAAGGTATCTATGGTATTATTCGCGGCCTTGGATTAACCAATATTTATGTGTATTCTCTATCCTGTATATCGACTGCGGTGTGGTAGTGGTATTGGAGAAAAACGTTTCTAAGACTTGTGTGTGATGTCAGGAGAAGATTGTTATGTTTTGATGTACACCTGGCTTGTGCATTGGCGCACGTGCTTCGAGAAACTCCAAACCGTCACAAAAGAGATTGAAGAAAAAACGAGAAAAATAAACCTCAAGGTTTAAGCAGTTGGATGAAATGTTTTTGAACTTGAAAGACATGAAAGCAAAAGATTGACATGAAAGGCAATACTGTAGGATATATAAAATAATATAAATATATTCTGTACTAGTACTAGTAGATATAATCTTTACTGAAAATAAGAATAAAATATGCTGGTAACAGCTAATAGAAAACAGTTACATTATTTCTTGGTATATCGACCCTTTTCTTAAAATTACTGGACAGATTAATATCTCATGTAAAAACTGGAGTCATTCCAGGAATCTATATAACTACTTCACAATATAAATATATTGACAAAGACACTCTACACATCAAAATTACAATATTGAGAGATTGTACGTGCTTGCATCTATTACACTAAATAAACGTAATACATCCTACGGACTTCCTTACAATAATTATGGAATTGACAGTATAGTAATGCATTATATAGAATACACAGCTTGTGTTATTGTAAATAAGCGTGCCTAGATATTTACAGATCGTATCTATGTGTGCTATTGCAACACACGAATATTATTTCATATGTATGTGGGAGCAAGACATGAGCTTGGGTTTCTTACTGTAATTTTATACGTTGTGGCAATTAAGGACCTTTTGTACCTGTGTGTATAGCCAGCATTTTTTCCGTAGGAATAAGTATCTGCATACACCGCAAGGAAGTAGTGCTAAAAGCCATTGCAGTTTGGGTAGACATAGACCTAAGTTGTTTGTTAAGTGGTTGCGTAAATACAGAAATAGTAGAGCTAACGATTTAGCTTGTGAACCCCACTCGAATAATGAAATGCACCGATGCGATGCGATCTGACATGGAAATCTACGGGACTACTCACGAAATTCACCTTTTCTGTAGCTTTGACTTGCATTCATGCGACGGAATTGACCAAACCAGACACGGAGAGAAGAGGGTTGTTGTATTTGTATTTAAGTAGCAAGACACAATGCACCTGGACGTCTGCTCCTCTGTAATTCTTTCCTAAGATACTTTTTCTTCGCCATAAAAGCAGTTCACCATAGACAGGTTAAGATTGTGTCCTTGTGTACACAAGTAGATGATAGGATGAGATATACGAGAACTGGTGGAAGCTAATAATCTCTTTCTCTCTACATATGGTGCACCTACTTTACAACCAATTCTAACACAATGCATTTTGTGCTAAGTACCTACTGTTTATTATGCCCCTTATAGCTTTTGTCGCGTCTTCTTATACCATACAGATGCAACACCACACAAGGCCAACCAGCGGCAGCCGTTATTTCTTTTGTAAACTTTCAAATCGTGTGGGTTACATAATTTACAATTGATTACCATTCTGTGTACCTTAGTGTTCTTCTACCTGAGAAAGTCGTCAACTACTGTTCAACGTAAAAGGGCTACCATTTAACGCACCTATTATTTTAATGGAAACTG
>JABASD010001689.1:0-36009 GCA_019776165.1 Pogonognathellus flavescens
CTAAAAATTAGTAATTTTTAGTTAACTAATTAGTTGACTAAAAAATAAATTAGTAACTTTTTAGTAAACTAAGAAAAATCTTTAGTAAGCACGTCTCTATGCCTGTACGTAGATATTGTATATGGTGTTACTTTAGAAGAGGTACTTTTCCGAGTGTATGCTAATATTCCGATACTCCACCCCGCCAGCTAAACTCACCTGTCTTAAAAAATGCGGAGCCTGAGGGGATTCTTCCTCAAACAATACAAAGAGCTTTGCTCACTCAACTTTACTAACTCAACTAATACTATTTGCCTTTTCTTCACAACACTTTGGGCTATGCAGCTCTTAAGCTAAGGCGAACAGAGAAGGAATTGTACGTATGTATAAAAGTGTACGTTGCATTGTTATATGGACACAGAGAGAGACCAGAGCTGTTGCAGCAGTACAGGTATGATGATGATAAAAAATCTGCCGTATAAATAATAATACAACAGGTAGTCGTCGTATTCTGCTTATTGTTCACTCGTATCTTATGTTGCATTGTACAGCACAGGTATTTTTCTTGCTCTGCCGCTGCACTGCATTGGTTAGCTTACACTTTACACTTTACTACAAGAAGAGATTATAGTTATCTCCATTTGTCTGTGTCGTAATAATTATTAGAGTGAGACTATTTATACCACATATCTCAAAGTCTGGATTTCTTTGCTTTCAATCAAAAACAGGAACTGCGTAACTCGGTGCGTACCTTCCCACAGCATCAGCAGTAGCAGCTTAGCCAATTGAACCAACGCCAAGCCAACCCAATAAAGAAGAAAATACAACTCTCTGTTCTTGTACAACAAGTAGACAGCAATGGACATTTAACGAGAGACTGGGACTGTGACTCACTTCACTCTGCAAGAATGTCGGTGATGATGAGCAGTGACTATGTCCTGGAAGTCAGTAGCCTCTACTACACTGGACATGTAAATAAAAACACTCTTCGAATATCCACGAAATTCAGAGCATTTAGTTCTTTCGTTAATTCTCAAAAATAATCTGTTGTCTTTAAGGTGGAGCCGGGTTCATGGCTAAAACAACTAACGGGAACCACCAGGAGTGGAATGATTCTAAGAGACTGCTCCCTTGAAGTGTCATCCTCCAACATGATGGCCATTCTTGGATCTAAAGGTGACACCACTTTTAAGCTCGTATAAAATAGATGTGCGTACTGTGTTGTACAGATACCTCTGATCCTAATGCATAAGTGTAAGTGTTAATAATATTATTACCTGTGCGTGTTTAATTTATGCGGGCGCTTAGGAAGTGGAAAAAAGGCGTTGTTGGATGTCATTGCCTGTCGTGCCAACGGATCCAGAAAAGGTTACGTCCTCCTTAATGGTGTCAACGTCAACAGAAGACTTTTTCAGGTAATTTTTGAAACTTTTCAGACTGGAGTCTCAGAAACATATCTTAGAGCTACAGGAGTATTTAATTCTTTCTGTAGTTAGATATTAAATATTGCGTTGGATTGCTTATAAAAATTGTTTTCATGTCTACAGACGTCAGGCGGTTATGTGACAGGACAATCTGACAAATATTTGATGGATACATTAACGGTGAAACAGACGCTTACGTACGAGGCCAAATTAACTCTGATAAAAACGAAAATGCGTGTGAGACAAATAATGTCAGATACAGCTTTAACACAATTGGCCAACGTAACCGTGGACAGTTTGAGTCCAAGTGAAAAGCGACGTTTGTCCATTGCTCTATCCTTCGTAAAAGACCCGGGTAGCTAACATTTACATCTCTGTCATTGTTTTGTGCATTTGGGATCGTTAAGGAAATCCATGTGTGTTAACTGGATACTAAATTAGAGCTTGTTATTTTCAGTGTTACTGTTGGCAGATGAGCCGGCGTGGGGTCTCGACCCGTTGAATACTTATTTTGTCATTTCTATTTTGTCAAATTTTACCAAAAAGTATGGACGAATTGTATTATTGACTCAAGAACAACCTCGAAGTGACATATTTCCATTCCTTGACAGGTATTAAAATGCAAATTGAAACAAAGTTGTTTTGTTTACTTTACATAGCTATGGACTTTATGGACAATTGTGTTTTAAAGTTCTTATTAAATTGAATTCATTTTTGGATAGAGTGACTTACTTGTGTCTGGGAGATGTTGTTTATTCTGGAAATACTCGAAATATGCTCGACTATTTTCGAAATGTTGGTTTCCCATGTCCCGAGGTGAGTTACTAATTTTCTGTACACATAATAATATAATCTTTGTTTCTTTGTACAAGTATTCATGAAATTCGTGTTATTTTTTACAGATTGAGAATCCTCTAAACTATTTCCGTAAGTATTGAATCTTTAGATTGCTACTTGTATATGAGAGTTACGCAGTTTATGAGCAATCAAAGTTAACAAACCATCAAGAACTAAAACCAAATATCATGGTCATGGATTAATGAGATGAATATCAGTTTGACCTTTGAATGTTACTGAAATTGCGAGTCTTTATTACATTTTTCGATCGATTCGTCTCATCGTCTGTTTTGTTCCTCTATAGTGTGCCTTGCAACAGTGGACCGTCGTTCTCATGAAAAATTCATAGAGTCAAGCAATCAAATCGGACTTCTCGTTGACAAGTTCAAATTAGAAGGAAGTGCATTTCGAAAAGGACAACTGGTGACTGAAAGATCTATGACTCCTCTTCATGCGCTTGGAAGGCCATCAGTTTTTAATCGATTCTGGACACTCATAATGTACGTTCTACCGAAATAAGACGAACTCACAAATTCAGTCTTATTGCATTAATTTACTTAATGGGTAATTAAATGTAATTATTTAATTTGATTTACAGGAGAACTTATTCCAGTACCTTTGTCTTCAGTTTGGCTGGATTGTCTAGTGTTTTCTTTCATTTGTTTTTCATGCCTTTTCTATTTTTCATTGTGTGGATCTTTTTCTTCGGAGCTCAGGTACATTTCTAAATTATTCGAACTTCAGAAGGGGCAGAAAGATATTCTTCATTTTCTACATCGCAGTTATCATGTCTTTAGCTAGGTTATGTATAATATGTAGCATATAACAGTATGTAGTTGTAATTTTCAATTTTTGTTTGTATACTTGACAGAAATCATCTCAGGATTCTTATGTGACAAAAAACGGTTTGGTACTGAGTATTCTTCAAGTAACGTACCTCACTGCAATCTGGACAACATTGCATACATGTAATATAGCATGAAAAAGATGAACGTAAAGTTCCGATCTAACGCTCGGGTGTTTATTTTTCCAAACATTATGGGCGTAACTTACCCTTTTGGCATTTTACCCCTTGTAAATTAGTGAGCAGTTAAAACAGGCGTTCATTCGAGTACACTGGTGTTTGATCGAAACTTTACGTTAGTTATTCAAAATCATACAATATATGTACATCATTAGCTCTGACTGACACTACAACAACACAAATATCTCAAGCATGTATTAATTAATATAAACTTTATTTAACAGTTGAAGTGTATCGACGACGATACTACAGCGAAAATCGGGACGGTTTGTACAATGGTCCGACATTCGTCCTGGCACATACAATAGCGACGTTTCCATTCGTTATGTTCACAACGTTTTTATCAGGAAGGATCATTTACCAGTAAAAATTGAGCTATCTATTTCTATAATTATATTAACACTAAGTACCTGTGACTAACTACGAATGGCTAATAACATATGGCAAATAATAAAATTGTGTTTTCCTTCTTTTGTAGATCGATATCAGAACCTCTGGAAGAATTGGACTGGCTCTACATTTCCAGTACAATGGCAGCCATTGCAGTAGCTGCTCAGCAAAGTACAATATTTTTCCAGAAATTCGTTAAAAGCAAAACAAGAAATCTGACGATTCTGATGACACTAACTTCTTTAAGTATTGTCCTCAGTTCTGGAACTCTAAAGACTTTAAAAAATCTTCCAGAATATCTCAAGTACTTGACGTATATAAACCAACCCCGCTATGCTGGACAAGTTCTCCAGTTTCTTTTCTTTGAAAAGGTTGGCAATGCAAAATCCGACTTTTCGCCCTGTACTGTTCGTGAATTTGGAAGAGGGTGTCGATATTTAAACGGCACCCATTACCTAAACGAAAGATTTGATGCAATTGATTTCACATTCGAATATTCACTGCTCTTTGCTGCAGCTGCCGTCGTCTTTCTCATAAATCTGCTCGTCTATTCTCTCCCCACATGTCAACTCATCAAAGCAAAGTTCCGAGACTAGATTTACATGTCCATAAATGTTACTTGTTGTTTGTATACACAATTACTGCAGTAGGTACATATTATATAGTCAGTATTTTCGATTGATTTTTAAAAGACATAAAGTTGTACATTATTTATTTTTTCTTGTGCTAAATGAAAACAAATGTACTGGTGGTCAATGTTTAGCCTGTACCAGTTAGGTTTAAGATTAAATGCCAGTGAGACAAAGAACGGTGAAATAAATGCAAACGAACCAAGACTAATGAATAATGAAGCTGAAATATGGAACGGATACAAGTTTGTTGTTACCATCCTTTCTTTATTACCATACTCCAAAATGCAGTTGGCATTTTGGCATACATGTAAAATGAATATTCAATTTTTAACATCGTAGCTGATGAGAACACAAAAATATTTATCTTTTATTTAGAACACGCTCAAACATATTAGAACATCCTAAATAAACATGACTCATCTTAAACTAGCAAACTTGTTTCACTATTGCTGACTGTAACTGAATCATTATCACCGTCACTTTTGACATTTTGATGACGTACTTCTAAAGTCTGGAGAAATTCCGACATATCAGTCCCCAACTTTTTCAATGCAGGTTCCATATCTGATATTAAATCTGTCGTCTGTTCACAAACCGTCGTACACTGAATAAGATTTAAGTAAGCTTTTTCCTTGTCCCTTTGGTCCAATGATGATTTTTTATCTGTTCCTTTTGCACCTTTCTTTTTGCTTCCTTTTTTACTCTGTGTACTAGATTTGGAACTGGACGGTGACCCATCTTCTGATTCTTGAATTTGAAAATCCTTGCTGCTTTTCTCTGTTGATTTGCTTACTTCTGTTATTGACAGTTTACCTGGATAATCAAACAATCAAACACACCTTTCATCAGTAATTAGTTGCGTCAGTCAGAAAACAAAAAGCACGCAATCAAATGTAAGATTTGCATACAGATGCAAAAACTGAACGAACGCAATAAAAATTCCTCACTTCTTTTCGAAAGCAGTTGAGCCAATTCAAAAATAGGATCAGTTTTCTGACATGACTCGATATCTTCAAGTATTTCCCGTGGATTGGGTGGAGTGGGAAGGCTGACAACTGCGGGTTTTTCGCGAGAAAACATTTTGTTCCCAATAAGATTATGTTCTGATGTTTTTTCCTTAACTTTTATTTAATAGCTGCACTTCCTTCTTAGTACGACCGATGATGTTCCATCCAATCCAAAAGGTACTGTAAAGATGATAAAAATTTCATTTATATTATAATGTTTTAAACATTGGAATATTGGAAATTAACCTTATTCTTTGCAGTCAAATATCAGATTAAAAGTCTTTGATACCCACAAACAACACGTAAAAATATAAATCAGAAAGTAGTTGATACTATTTCAGATTTTATACGCTTTTGTTTTACAATTTTGCCCCTTACGACTATCACGTCTAAATTCTCGGTCTTACCAACCAACTCTACCTACACACAGCTGTAGTAGCAAGCAGCTGTAGCTGTACTGACTGTACTGTCTTAATTTACACTGTTGATTTATGCTATTTAACTTTAAACTGAGTTTAGTTTATACTACTTACAAATTGGTGAGTATCTTTGCGTTTTTCCTACATACAACTTGCACTTGTAGCCGCAACAGTCGTTATTTACAGATAGCAGAACTTGCTTTTGCTATAAAGCTGGTTTTCACTTTTCACCCACCACACGAAAGTAAGCACTTGCATAATTTGCATTGCACAGCCCAACGCACTACAGTAAGTAGCATGAAGATAGGATACCACCTGATTGGTTTCAGTTTCAAGATTAGACGATGAGAATGTAAAACCTGAAACAAGGAAGATACATTTACCCATACAGCAGATAATATTATGAGAATGTGTTTTCATCCATCGGTTCACAAGAATTGTAAACTCAACCGACCTGAGGACCGGACATACAAACAGGAGTAGACCCAAATTATGTTAGCATTTTAATTCATGCTTTTATGCTTCTATTTCATTAACAGTAAGGATTTGCTTCTTAGATAGGTCATAGATAAAAATATGTCATGTATGAAGTATACCCAACAATAAATAAGAATGTAAATTTTAAAAGTGCGCATTTAGTCTGTAAGTGGCAGTGTAGAAACTTTTCATGGACATTGTTCTGGTGTACAACTTTTCAATATTCAGGTTCAAGTAAACATTTCTATTCTACTCAATTCAGTACTATCATCACCGCATTAAATATTTTTTGTGGGTGTGTACATTTTTGAATTGCACCTACTACACTATACGTACTGCAGCAAAATATTTAACAAAGTTGTATTCTATGGGCACTTGTAGTTTCGCCCATTGCATCTTGTTTGCACTAACAGATAACTGTAAAAATGTTTATAATGCATATGAATTCTGTGTGTGTTTTGCTCGCACACCCGGATGCCCATTTACATGCATACATCTTACATTTATAGGTATATTATACATTGTAATAAGCTAATACCTGAAGATAACCTTGTACTAATGAAAATTCCTAGTGCAAATTGTGCTGCATTGTACATCTATAGGAGTAGCGAATCTGAATCTGAAGTAAACACAGGAAGTTTGTTGTACATGTACTACCATATTATGCAGAAGAATATCGAAAAGAGGAGAGTACTTTACATATAAATAACATACTTAAATCAGAGCCTGAGTGAAAACTGGAAAAATGGATGTGCTTATATCTGTGGATGTAGTAATTGGCTGTGCTATGCTGTGTTTGTGTTCTGTAATATATTTACGTAGTCTTCTAGTCGTGGTACTACGAAGTAAGTAGGTAACTACATACAGAGATTTTGATATCGAAGGTGCAAGTGTGTAGTGTGTGAGTGTAAGCGTAGCAGGAGCGGGTGCTTAATGCTTAGGTACACACAATACACATCTTTACACTACACCAGCACACACGCAAACACAATGCACACTTGAGTACAGCACTTACTTTACTGCATTAGTAATAAAATTTGGTGCAGTGTATTCCATCCTGTGATCATCCGCACAATCCGCAACTCATCCCATACATACACAAACTCAAGACTCAATTCTATCCAGAAAAGCTACTTACACTTTCCTTGTTTTTAGTCACAGGCACTCTATTCCAAGTTCATCAGCCTATCTTATTAGCTTAACTCACTTATTATTACACACTTTCTTTGTCACTTTGTATTAACCATCATCACTCATACACGCAAACAGTTACAAACAATTTTGCAAAATACACATGCAATTCTGACAAGCACAGAATTCATCTATACTTACACAACAGTCAATAGACTTAAAATGTGGTTCGTTTTTAAACACACAATCAGAAACAGTTCGTTTGTAGTTTACTATCAACAAGCTGCCAATCAAGATCAAGCCACCAAATAGATTCACTCACAAACCAAAACTAACCAAGTGGTAATAATCTTCTTGTCAATAATTCAAGATACAACAATAACACTGATATCCATCTATGCTATTAACGTAAAATACAAAATCAGTATTTATTTAAAAACTGAACAATGAAAATGTAAATTATACCCATAGACGATTATTGTGCTCTCCTGCACCAGTCATATTGTTATTATGTCATGCCGTGTCGTCAACACTGTTAATTTAACACGGTAATAAGTGTACCTACAGACAACAGATAGTTCAATTGTACAAACAAACACTTCGAGTTACACATTCGCCAAATTAGAACTCTCGTACAAAATAATCGCATACAAACAAAAGTGCAAGTTAAGTCAGATAAAAAAGAATGTGCTTGTAATAAAAACATCACGTAGAGCACTAAGAATTCTTTATAACATAACTATCTGTACTACACACACATACTTTACATTTATTAGTCTGCTCCATCACTGTGAGTAAACATTATTACCAGTGTTCCGTTTCTTAGAAAACAGTCGTAAAACAAGTAAAGTTTGCAAGTTGGAATTGTATGTACATGATTGACTGACACAGTCAGCAAAGCATCTCGTGCACATGATGCCACGATTACGATGACGATACTCGGGAGGGAGGGTAGATAAAGCAAATCAAACGGATGCAGCACAATTACTTGCAATTCAATCGTCCCATCCCCACTTACAAATATTTCTATATAAGAAATTGAAGTGAAAGTCTACGCTGATAAAATGTATCAGTTTATTAGGTAATACTATGACCTATTACTAGTAGTACACCTGAGAGGAATTTTGTGAATAAGGGCAGTTGAAAATCTATTCGTGGTAAGTCCAAACAAAATTGTAACATTGACATACAGCATTTATATTTTTCAATATTTCCAATCCCAACCTTATATCTTCCTTTTTAATTCTCTTTAACTTTTCCCGTATACGGATTGATTGACATTAGCACAGACAAACAATGGGAATTGTTAGTAGTTCATGTTTGCTATGATTTGTACTGTGAGTGTGAACGTATTCTGTTGTGGAAGATGCATGAATTTCTTATGGATCCCGAGTCATATAGTAGCGTCCAATTAGTGGCAGATTTCGTGATGTGGGATTAATTTGTGGTCTGTTTAACATTAATGTACCTTTCATTTGCTTTCATTTTGTTTGCAGGAATCCAGCAACAGGCAATCAGCTATGTGTGAAGAAAGTTGGAAAGAGTGTAGCAGCTGGTTGACCAAAGTGGGTCTTCTATCCGCAGAACACCGAGCCAATTGGCCCTCAGCGACCATTCGAGACTTGGCCTACACACTTCGTGATGGAGTGCAGCTTTGTAGACTGCTTAATTTAATTTTCCCAGATGCTCTCGACCTCAAAGATATTTCTCAGAGACCGCAAATGGCTCAGGTACTTCCCGATTCTTCGTTTTCCATTTTATTACTTCCTAGCACACACTGTACTTTCCCTGTACCTTGTTTTGGAAGCATAACAAATATATAGTAATGTAGTCCTATGAAGATTTATGTTCTCAGCTACATATATGAATGTGTCCTGCTTCATTTAAAAATAACTTTGTTAATTAGCAACATTGAACTTTCTGTCACAGTTTCTTTGCCTGCGCAACATTCGGACCTTCCTTCAAGTATGCAAAACTGTTTTCGAGTTAAAAGACACAGATTTATTTCAGCCCTCGATGCTTTTCGATCTGTCTGATTTTGGCAAGGTGCTGTTCACATTATCCAAATTGTCCAATTGTCCAAAAGCAGCTCAAAAAGGCATACCGTAAGTGAAAGTTCTTTATTTTTGCAATCGTTTCAATTGTCTCAAGCTAAACAGAATGTTTTCTTTTCGCAGAGGCTTTTCCGCTCTAGGAAATCGAACACCTATCATAGACGAAGAAATGTGCCAGAATTTGGAAGAATTAGCCAGGTAGGTATAGATCTATTTGACTAAATTTTTACCGTGTATGCACAGAAAGTTTATTATTACTTTATTAGTGAACCAACCTCCCCAGTTTCAATGATACCCCCAAGAAATGCGGAAAACGAGGAGTGTATTTACGAAGAACTGTGCTACATTACTTTTCGAATAAAACAGGTTCGCAGCACATTTTTCAATTAATGGCTGCTCTGTTTTTGTTGGTTTCGTCTTTTGTCGGTTTCGTATTTTGTCTCCTGGACGCTTTAACGCAGGCATAAAGTGTTCCAACGTTTTATTTTGTGGCGTTTGTTTTGTTTATTGAAAAAGTTTTGTTTTTGTCTCCTTGCTGCTCGTTTTTGTCTACCTACTGTGTCGTTGTGTGATGCACACAAAAGGATCACACAAATTACAAAATTTTATTCTAAGGATATGACACGATTATAATGCATTTTTTGCTTCTACGAATTTTTCTGAAATACTAAGCTTGATGCAGGGAACAACGATGAGTAAAATTCCCAGTGTCATAATATAGTTTGAACTCTGAACTCGGTGAAAGTGCACTCCAATGATAAATATCCACAATTTGACACTCAAGGAGGGGTCGTAAGAAAAAATGACAGAGAAAGGTTTTGGCACCTCCTTAGGTGTCAAATCGTGGACATTATCCTTGGAGTGCACTTTCACCGAGTCCAGAGATCAAACTATATTATGACATAGGGAATTTTAACCACACTCATAGTGGTTCCTTGCATCAAGCTCTAATCTACGACATATCATAATTTCAGAAAAATTCGTACATGTAAAAAAGGATTATAAACATGCCATATTTCATTTGTATACTGCAAACGAATAACAAACAGTATTTAAATGCATTCAATTTGCAATTATACAGTAGTAGGTCTTTAGTAGATAATATTCCTACACTACATACTTTAAATACTACCTACACGTGTAGGTAGAGTGTGGTACATAGATTTTTGTTGCATTAATTTAGAATTTTTCTTGATTGTACAATTGGACCTTTCCTGCCAAGGGAATTAGATTTAGAAAAATATTTTTTAGGGTAAACCGTGAAACGATTTGGATATAGATAGAATAGACAGCTAAAAGTTGTTGATATGTAAATACTAAAAAGAACGACTAGAACTATAGTGAACTAGATTGGATGTTATTTGCAAATTTGCCTGTGCTTTAAATGTTGTGGTGTGATGCTTGTATGTGGAATCAGTCAAGGACCAGAGAATGCTTACGAAGAGGATTACTATTCAGTCGTTGTCCAAACAGAAGAGGACATTTATCAAGATCTTTGCTATATAGACCGACAGACAAAACAAGTACCGATTTGCTTTTATATTTTGTAATCATTCTATGTACACTTGATACAAGTTAATGATAGCTCAAACATTTTTATGCTACAATTATCGTGCGACAAAATATCTGTAAGCTTTTCTGCAATTCATAGTTGCGTAAAGATTTCAACATTCCATTATGCTGTGATAAGATATAATGTGACGTTTTTTCATTTGTCGTTTTCATTGCTTGTTTCAAAACATAGAAGTAGGATTCCTTTGCATGAGTGCATGATTAATTTTTGGCTTTCTCCGATATTTCTCTAGCCACCAGTTACCTTGAGAGAAAAAAGAGACTATGTCAAAGGAGAATTGCTGGAAACGGAAGGAAATTACATTGAAGCTCTGAATATGTTGAAAAAGAAATTCCTAAAGCCCCTCTCAAGTCTTATGAAGGAAGACGACAGAAAAATCGTCTTTTTTGGAATCAAGGTGAACTTTACACTCATGCCTATGGCCTATACATGTCACACATAAGATAAAATGATCAGTGTCCATGATCAAGGTGCCTATACTAAAATGACCACCTCTCATTCCTCTCAACCCTGCTATATTCATCTTAATCTTACGTTACCCCACAATGATCCTCTTTATAATTATTATACAATTTACTTAGGTATATTTTTGATTTAAATGTTTGGACATTCTGTTTTGGTAGTAATAAGTGGTTATTCAAATTGATGTAGGAACTAAGTGAGATTCACACGGGATTTCTCAGTGATTTAAACAGAGTTTTGACCTCATCAGCTAGCTCTTCCACATCTTCCCTTTCGGCTGCAGGCTATTCTTACAGCAATCCAAGCAAAACATTAGGGGACACATTTGCTCACTGGAAAGAAAAATTTGTCATTTACGGCGACTATTGCGCCAATCTTACCAGGTATGTTTTCCTTAATCTGTCCTAAAATTGGCAACAATAAGTGCTTATTTGGTATAAGGGTATAAACAAGTATAAATAATTTATAAGAAAACAGAAATGGATTTTTTAATTTCTTTATACAGAGCACAAGCCCTAATTGAAGAAATCAGTGGGAAAAACGAAGTGCTTAATCAAGAAATAGCTGTAAGATTTCTATTTGCAAATGTAAAATTGTAAATTAGTTAAGAGCACATTAATTGGTTGTTGAGTAATGATTCATTTGATGTATTTAAATAGAAATGCGAGAAGGATGCTAACGGAGGAAGATTCAAGTTGAGAGATTTACTGTCAGTACCAATGCAAAGAATACTCAAATATCATTTGCTTCTGCAAAAACTGTTAGATGAAACTTCATGGGTAATTTGACATTTTATTTTTATATGAAATGATGTAAAAAGTCGGTACATAAAATGTTTCTATGCTATCTCCTGTTGCTTTACATTAAATGTAATTATATTTTGGAACTACAGGAAGTGCACGGATACGATGAGTTCAAATCTATAGAAAAAGCTCGAGATGCCATGTCCGATGTTGCAGACTTTACAAATGAGGTCAAACGTGATAGCGAGACCCTAATGATAATTCGCCAAATTGAGGTATAAATGCAGTCACCCAAGCCTGAATTCGTATATCTATACAATACAAAAATATTTTTCACTTGGATCAAACATCAAATCAGAAATTAAAACTTCTTTTGTATCTCAACATAGGGTAGCATATTTGATTTGAAAATGCCTGAGGGGATGGAACTAAAAGACTACGGAAGACTTCAGAAAGACGGAGAACTCCGAATTCGTGGTCATGATGATAATCGTTTAAAGTCACGCTACGTGTTTGTTTTTGACAAAGTCATGCTTATGTGCAAAACAACCCGGGTATGTTTCTTCCAGCATTGCTACTTTCTCTCATCAACGTTTCTTTTTCAAGAGTAGATCATGTATGTACTTAATTCGGTGTATGGGAGTTGCAGTTTAGCGTTAGCCAAATACTCATTTTGCCTAATACTACTGTTAAGTAGGATGGTATAGCATAGCCATAGTATACATACTTCTATCTTTTCGGTTTTGGTACTCAATTTCGTAGCTTTGATTATTAGAAGATTTAATGCTATTTAGTAGACTAGTCAAGTCAACTTTACCACCTAACTTGAGTCTAATATTATTATGTAAGTTGCAAAGGTACTAAGGTTAAGGATACCTTTGTTATTGACTTATTATGAACTCTTCTAATAATAATTACAAATTACCTATGAACTTCTGGTGCGTATGGTTGTAATTTTGGCTACGGGTTCAAAGAATGGTCAGGTGAACATTAATGGACGGACATTTAATTATTGCTAATTAGAAACATGGCTTTTTATATTCTTGCATGTCTGTATCCAATCAATCTTTAACAAACAACTACGCAGATGATGGACAAACTTTTGTGGGTAAATTCTCATTTCTAAATTTTCCAATTAGAGTGCTCAATTATATCATCCTTTCTTTTCTTTCCCTTTCCGCTTTTCACTACAAGTCTTTTATCAATGCTTGTGCATTGCCTACAATATATGGATAAAGAACGTTCATATTCCATGAGTCAAATATTAAAGACTGGATATTTTTTATTTCTGTTTCGTTTTCATGTCGTTCCTTAAAGCGTAACATGCCAACAGTTTTGAAAATAGTAGTTCTAAAATCTTTTGATGTAAATATCAGGGAGAGCAGTATAGCTACAAACATTCCCTCTGTCTGCAAGAGTATCGTGTAGAAGATGTCGTCCCTGGAGGAACCATTAAAAAAAGTGGAATAAGAGATCTTCGTTGGAGTTTTTCCTGGAATTTGGTCCATGTAAAAGAGAAGAATGTGTACACAATGTATGCTCAGACTGAAGATCAAAAGAGACGATGGATTAAAGCCATTGAAGATGCTTTGTGAGTGTCGTCTTTGAATTTAAGTTCACTGAAATTATTAATTATTATTCACAATGATCGTAATATTAAATTCTTGAAAACAGGATAAATATTCAGCCTGAGGAATGTAGAAGAGTCGATCATATTTTAGTAATGTTCACCTTTGACAAAGGTGCTAACTGTGCCCATTGTGCAAAATTTCTGAAAGGTAAGATCAAATTAATTGCTTCGCTGACTCACACACTGCAACTGCTTTCGTACACTCACTTTTAGTTATAGTGATATACGAGATAAGAATGATGTGGATGAGATTAGATATGAAGTATCATTTCTAGCACCTCAGCCGACTTTAATTAGTTTTAGCGTGATATGCGTTTGTACACGCATATCATTCTTAGATAAGAACATCTCTGCTATAAAATCTGTATAGAACGATCTCATTATAGAATTTTCTAGATGATGAACATTATAGGGATGATAATGCATTACTTTGCTTTTATTAATTAAATCCTTTAGGCCTGTTCTACCAAGGCTATAGGTGTGTTCGTTGTGAATTGAATGTGCACAGAGAATGCATCACTTCTCTCCATCGTTGTGGAACGGCTCAACCTCCAGAATTACCACCCCGACCACTTTTACTACCCATTTTATCTGCTTCATCCACTATCGAAGAACCTTCTGTCCTGGTTAGTGAAAAGCATTTTTATTAATGACCCACTCACACTTTATGTCAAATTACATTCATTTCCTTCTAATGAAATATATGGAGCAAAGCGAAATGCCGTGTAGTTAAAGAGTCTGCAATTAATGCAGTGAAAGCAAAAGTTGGGTTTAATTAATGCACTGAAGTTCTCACTTTCACTCGAAGTTGCATGGGCAATTTGTTTAGAGTGTTTGTGAAACAAGTGAAAGTTGTTTATGAATTAATTATTTAAACTTGCACATGAATTAGTCTATAAAATGCGGCATAAACGTATAATGAGAGTGGTTCGAATGATTTTAGCCGAGTTCGACAATAAGCATTGCGGAAAGTCAGCCAAGTCCTCGTGGAATTCGTGTGCCCTCAAGTCCGTCTTCTCCTCCATTACCGTTAAACAATTTAAATTCCCCATGCACTTCGAATGGCATGCGTCTTTCCTTCGCTCAATCTCACCACTACGTCAACCTCAACAATTTAGAAAATTATCCCTGGTACGCTGGAGAAATGGACAGAGACTGTGCCACTGCCGTACTCGATATTCAACCCAATGGCACTTTTCTCGTCAGAGTTCGACCAGTCACAGGAAATTCGGCTGCTTTGGACGCAGCGTATGCTCTTTCATTAAAGTAAGCGAAGTAGCTAATTAATTATCTCGTTGATTTGTTCAATTCTTACTGCTACTTACTACAACAGAATGATTTGATTCTATCAGGTGGGGCGAACAAATAAAACATATGAAAATTCTAGTGACGAGTGACAAACTGTTTTACCTATCAGAATCACGATATTTCAAGTCAGTAGTGGAACTCGTTCATTGGTACCAGCAAAATTCTTTAGCCGAAAGCTTTAGCGGGTATGTAAAGTTCTAATTTTTTAGCGTGCAAACTATTCTTTCCATTTCCAGCAAAAAGCGTCATTTTCCTTTTTGTTAATTAGATTGGATGCGTGTCTTGAACGAGCATTTGAAAAGATTAGCTATGGGCAAGGAGTTGTTCATTTTGATTACAATCCTGAGTCAGCCCACCAAACATTACCTCTTGCGAGAGTACCTGTCACTCCGTCTTAATCATAATAATTATCTCACTTCAACTAAATATTTCTATTCAAATCTAAATGTATGAATAATATAAATAAACCATATACTTATACTTATGTTAATTCTATACACATACCTATATAGTTTATGTTTAAAAATAATAATTCATTGTCACTTTTATGTCACCCATTCATACATGACCATTACAACAATATACACAATTTTACAGTACAATAAATGGATACATGTATGTATAATAAATAAATTAAGTTAGATTAGATTGAAGATTATTAACAACTGAATGATAAACACTGCATGCAGGACTTATAAAAATTCATAATTCATTTTTGTTACTTGTAGTTTCCTCACTTTCCTTTTCTTGTTCGTCGTTTAACAGTCTTCTTTGTGTCAACATATACTTCACAGCCCCCTCCACTTTTCGACATCCACTCTGAGAATATAACTTAAGGTCGGGAGGCCAATAAGTTAAACTATCTGCTACTTCCCTGTAGAAATGAGAAATAAAATTATGAAGAATCATTAAGAACAGTTTTTCATTCAACTAAATGTAAGATTTAATTATTACTTTGCATTTTCAGCGTCGATTTCTTCACCATGTCGTTTTCCTTCTAGAACCGCGCATTGCATTACATGTGAACGCTCTAATGGTAGGAACGGAATGAAATAGTCAACCAACATTTTGTCAATTAGTCCACTATGATACAGTCCATTTTCTGAGATACAAATTATAACATTTTAATTTTCCTTTACGAACATGGGTGAATAAAATATAAAAATATGAATTTCATAAAATGCTCATTCAATGAAGAATGTACCTTCTTTATTAAAAGCCTCATTTGCCAATTTATTTTCGTAGTCTCTAAACGTTAAGCTTTCCCTCAAACGTCCTTCCTTCCAAGCACCTAATGTTACCGACGTAATACCACTCGCTCCAGTGTTTCCAATAAATACAAAAATAGATTTTTTATGGTTGCTTCCAGTGAATTTCTGAGGATGAGATATAAACGGAATAACAGCATCGAATAACTTCGGAGGGGTTTTGTCCACCTCGTCAAAGACAAACATCGCATGTTCGCAAAGCTTGACAGTTGCTGTGATTTCTTTTTGCACCCTTTTCTAAAAATACGCAATAATTACTGACTCATCAAAGCTACTTGTATAAATACTTGTAGGAAATAGGAATTATACAATTATTACAATTCCTTTCTGTTTCACCTTATACTCTGCTACTTTCGTTTCATCGCCGAAGTCTAATGACGCCATATACATTTTTACATATTTACTGTCCACACCATTTTGGTACAAAGCGCTTGCGATGAGTTCTACCAGGTAAGTCTTTCCAGACCCTGCCCATCCATGAAAACTAAGGACCAGTGCTTTTCCTGGGTTTGAATCCCTCAAATGAGCATCCAAAGATGTTAGCGCTGTTTCTAACGCCAAATGCTGTCCAAAAAATTCATCATTCAGTCGTCGACGTAGAGCTACACAGCGAAAGGTGAATTTGCAGGATTTAAAAATTGGTAAGAAAATAACTAACAATAAATTTAAATAGGTAGTATCCAGTATCACAAAATTACCTGGTATTCCTTTAGCTAACTTTATGAAAGGTGACACACAACATTCTCTCCCAACAACAGAACATGCCGTTGAATGAACCCAATCTTTCCAATTTTCGTTTCGACAATTGGCAGGGGGAATCACAATATTAAGAGCTGCTAGTAAACACATGCAACTGGTAACAAATGGGTCCATTTTCTTCATCATCGTGAAGAAATTAAGAACTACGTTTACTAACAGTATTTAGAAAAATTTAACGTAATTAATGGCATTTTTAAGTCAAAATGAAGATGTAGATATGATATACAATAATAATAATATTTTGATGTATAAAGTTAGTTGAGTTTTTAACGTTCCCACCAACCAAACAGTTCTGAAAAGATCTTGCGAGTTTAGTTCACCCTTTCGTTTTGTGCAAACTACGAGTTGAAGTCATCCGTATCACAACACTAAAGTCGAATAGTATAGCAGACCTGCAAACGGTCGGGTGCCTTTTCTATTCCTTGGGCATTGATTCCACTCTCACCAATCGGCTTTAGCAAAGGAAATACACATGTACATAGCCAAAACTTATATTGCCGCTAAATATAACCGCTAAATGCAACCGCAAGGTTTTATAGCATAGACTTGTAGAGATGCATTGTGCATTATATACTACCATAACATTCTTCTGGAAGTATCCTTGTTGGACGGTTTTACTTTGCAAATATGCAACTTTTATAGCACTTTTAAAGTTTAAAAGTAAGAGAACGGTCAAATTATGAGATAAAGGGGTGTGGTTGTGTTGTGGTGACAAAATACATTTGTGATTCTCGTTTGCATAATTTGCAATAGTTTTGACAGCTTTGTGTATGTTTTGTTGTTTGTTGATTTATAAGAACACGAATGAACTACCCGCACTAGTGACAAGTCATATTAAAGTAAGTATATAGTTTTCCTATGTCCTTCCTATGTCATAATTAATCCTCCTACATGTCCTTTAATGTTTTTAGAAGTGTCAGTAGTGTAGCACTAATGAAGTTATCAACGTTCAATGTATATATGAAGTAAAGAAGATTTACATTTTTGTCATTTATTTGTATTTGTAGTTCCTCCGTTCGAATCGAATTTCGATTTGTTTAGTTCGGTTCCCGGTCACCTGTTGCTTGCGGGCGAAGTAACCAACCAAGAAATCAGTGTTTGGGGACAGTCAACAAAAATGATGAATGAGCAGTAGTTTTCTTTCTGCGTTGCGTCTGTCAACAGCCGATGAACTGACATTACCCAAGTGTCAGAACAAAAACTACGAGTAGAAAACGTGAACTGGCAACGGTGAACAGGTAAGACGATTTCATGGAATTAATTCAACAATTGCCTATTGTGTCGTATCTAATTTTCTTTTTCATTTATACCACAGTGGAAAGCAGCATTGTATTTCAGGACGAGAAAAATTAAAATGTCACAGGAAGAAAGTTTGGTAAATGGCCAGAACGGAGAAGACGGAGATCATCGTGAAGAAGCGGAAAATGTTGAAAATGAAACTCACGAGGCCGAACAGGAACTTCGTCAACGTAAAATTGCCCCCACGGCGAAAGTAAATGGTGAAACAGCTTCCACTCCTCCACCTGATGATCAGACAATGTCCCCTTCTTCATTGTCGAATAACCCTATAAAATCCTCTATTGATCTGGAAGGGTCAGTTCAGAAGGAAAATCCTCGCAGAGAGAAAACAGTCCCGCCCAGCCCACGGGGAAAAACTTTCTTAGATTTTGTAAGGGATGATGAATTAAAAGCAAAAACCAAAAAGCAAATTGACAGCAGTCCCAAAGATACACCCAAACCGGAAGTTCGCAAGGGGAAGAAGATGTCAATTTGGCTGGCGAAGGAAGCATTGTGCACGATTGGAATTATTTCATTTGTTGTATTATTTGCTTTTCTTGTAGTGGTGCTTCTTCCTAACTATTTTAAAAGTAAGACTGACAATACGCTCAAACAAAATGGTTCAGTAAAGCCTTGGATTGAGTCTCAAAAGTTTTTTGAAAAGCGAATCAGATACTTCATGAATAAAGGCTTTGTGTCCCAGAAGCAAGAAACTTGGGTACAGATATTGTCAGCCGTTAATTCTACTTTAAGTGAAAGGGAACCGAAACAGCCGTCAGCAATTGTTCTGTTGACACCACCAGCCCTAGGTCGAAATTTCATCACTTGCTTTTCCAAAAAATTGGCCGGAGCTATCAACGACGCTCACTTGAAGAGAAATAAAACAAGCACAGAACGGTCTATGGGAAAAGAGATTGACCCTAAGTATTTTGACAATCATGAAACTGTCACTGATATCCATGATGATCTCAAACAGTATCTGCAAAAACACAAGGCCGTCGTTGTTTATGATGTGGATCAAATTCGTAGAGAAAATCATTTGTTAATATTCCACGCCTTCTGTGACAGTTCCCAAGCTTATGACAAGCGGGCTACTTATTTGTTCGTTTTACCCGTCCCGGAAGATGTATACAAACAATATGAATGGAATCATCACAATGGAGAAGATATTGCACAGCAGGTATTAAATACTGCTTGGGGTGAAAGCTTGTCCCAAGACAAGAGACCCGCTCTGATCTCAAGGATTTTAGCAAATATTGTTGTCATTAATGAAGGAGATGTATGTGAATTGTAATTTAAAACGCTTCTCAGAATTCTAAATCAACATAGATTTTTTTAATGATAAAAGCGACTTTTTTGCTAGTTGCTACACTTAATTTACTCTACTCTTGTTATGTAAAAAAAGTAATACCAGGGACGGACGACTCCAATGTAGTGTGGCTTCATGTTCTTTTATGACATTACGATATTTTATATAGTGTTTACCTATTGTATTTTACCAATAATTATAATAATTTTATCCGTATTGTTCATATGTGTGAATGATTTTATAAATCTTAAGGTAGAAATGTGAATGTCATTGATGCTTATTTTAAAAGGATGTCTTTAGCAAGTAACATAGACTTGGTTACTTGGTCTTTAGTATATAGTGGAACATTTAAGTATCTGTACAGTACAATTTATTTGGTATTTTATTCAGTATTTAAATAAAAAATCTGTATTTATACTTTCAACTTCAAATCACTATCTTTATTAGTGGTATTGGTATTATACCATACCTGAAACAAACTTACTGCCGTGTTATGCCTATAAAACTTTAGTTTGTCGGCTTATTAGAAAATTCGAGATTTCGATTTCATTCTTCATACTAGTTACTACCAGTCAATCATCAAAATTATTTTAGACAGCAACAAATCAAAAAGTGTAGCGCCATTATTTGAAAAATATAATAACCAAAAAGATAGTTATAGAGCTAGACTTACATATTTTGTACAGTTTTGTATAAAAGTAATTTAATTGAACATCTATTTAATACTCATCCTCCTCTTCATTTTGTGACGCGTTCTGACCAGGATTTTGGGAAGCCATTTGTGCAGCAAACTGCATCATTTGCCACTGTTGCTGTTCTGCTTGAGCTTGTTCCTCCTAAAACGATTCGAAAATGAGACCAGATAATTTATACATAACACTTAATAGTCAAGTGTTCCAAAATATTTATCTACAATTTTGCAATCAATAATAATAATTAATGATATTAATGATTAATGATAATGAATTCGCATACCCTTGCCCTAGCGAAAAGTTCCTGTTGCTGGCGAAGTAGCTCTTCTTCAGGGATACCTAGATGTTCCAGCCTTGTAGATTGACGTCGACGTTTAGCAGCAACTTGTTTGCAATCATCAGAAACTTCTTGGGCAGCTTGACGAAAATCTCCAAACCCCAGTTTATCCAACGCTGAATAATAATTAAACAAAATCTATATTATCATCTGTTCGTCAACGTAAACCTACTTGTTACTATAATGAATAAGTCATAAGTGGTAAGTAATCAGCGATAATGGTTAATAATAAATAATTAGGCATATTAAATACCTTGTAAAACATGTTCTGGAGAAATAGTTTTCTTAGTTTGTTGATTACAAAATTCGTTAGCCTCAGAAGAAATTAAATGAATAAATTCCGTGCAACAATTAAGAATTAATTCTCGTGAATCATTTGCTACACGAATAGACGGAAGAATCTCCTTTATCATTTTGTTCATAGCTGCCCGAGGAATGGTCAAGTCTTCTTCACTTTCTGCCATCGTTTATGCTAATATCAGATAATTTTTATTTGCCTAAAAAATTGACGCTTTTTCAGCAAAAAATAAACAAAACTTTCAAAGTTGTTTTATATGATAAACCTTTTCTTGTGATAACACTTCAGTATATTACACAGTTAAATTTACCCACAAAATGTTTCATTCCAGTGTAGCGCAGAATTTTGTACTCCGTCATTCAATTAGAACAAGCAACCTCCCCAGTACTACTCCGCTCCAACACACTTCTTTTCACCCACTATGCACTACTTAAAGAAGTTGATAGGATTAAAGAAAGCAGGGAAAGCACTTCATGCTTACAATGAATGTTTTTCTCCGCTTTTTTTCCTAAAATAATTTTTCAACGCTGATTTTCAAGTTATTCTTTCAGGGTGGAAGAAATGCATTACAGACGTGCATTTTGATATTTCCTATCATATGCTTATTTTGCTTACTAATTCATTTTCATGCATACGTTCGCAGTTGAGGAGGGGAGGGGGGGGGGGGGTAAGAGAAATTGTTACGCTAGGCTATTAAAAAATGGAGGGTGGAGCCAAAAATCGTTACACAGGGGGTGAGGGAGTCCAAAATTTGGCAAATTTTGGTTACGTACTTTATTCACGGTCCCTAACGCATAACCCAACATTGTAGTAGTATAGTAGTTCATAAATGATTTCCAAATAAATATTAACGGGAAAGTGTAGGGAATGCGAATGTACGCTTCACTTATGCAGTTGCCTTGCTTTCACCTGACGTAATTCGATGATGGAAAGTGAAAGCATGCTTTGTTTGCAAGGTGGTTGAATATTTATGATGAAGGAAATAAACGATATAAGTTGGTAACCGTCATAAAATGTCATTTATTCTTTTGGCACAATAAAATAACACAACTAATTATTATCACTATTTAATAGAAACCTTGCCTAATTATACTCATAGTAGTGTTTCAGTTATATTCTTACTACTAATTACATTTTATATTTTATAAGGTCATACGACCACCAACAGTAAAAGCAGAGGTATAAGTATAATTTATGTCATGTACTCCACAAGGTAATGGATCGCAGATTTACAATTCTTAGTAGTACCTATTTTAGCTTTATATGTAATTGTAGTCTAACAAAAACAGCTACAATCTTACAAACTACATTAAATCTGTGTACAATACAAATCATCCATTTTCGTCCTAATTTTAATTTAACAACTTATACAACTGTTACGGATATCAATGCAACCAGTACACTTCTAATCTTTTCCCGAATGCTGTTGCACTACACAAGAAAAATAATTAAATATTATGCTGCATAGGTTGTGTTATTACAGTAGTAAATAGTACGATACGTTCACGTCCATAATATTCTTATGTTTTCCAATCACGTAAGTTTAGTGAAGAAAATTATCTTACGTAAAGTAACACCTTTGACTTCAGCAAAAATCTTGAAGTTAGAGCTGGCAAACGAGCCGCTCGTTTGGATTTTTTCGAGCCGAGCCGCCAACAAGCAATAAGCCAAGCCGTTTACGAGCCGTACGGTATTTTAGGATAATTGGGTGTATTGAGGACAAATGTATATGACAAATGAGGCAATTATCCAAAAATACCATGCTTGGCATGGCACCACCGGACCGGGCATCGGACACTTCTTCCGCTTACCTATAGTGCCTATATGCGTCCACCGCAGCTTTCTAAGTCGCTCTATATTGACTTGGCTCGTTCGTAAACGGGCTCGGCTCAAAAAACCCCAAACGAACAGCTCGTTTGCTAGTTCTACTTAAGGTATAAACAAAAGAGTACACAGTAGTATAGAATTACATAATAAGACCTTTTCATGTGTGTGTAACATTATAGTAACATGTGCAACACTTTTCAAATAACAAATCATCAACCCGAATGAAATTGATTCTATAAAAGATTAAATGAAACATTGACTAATTACGTGTAAAAAATATCGACGTATCTGTAAGTAGGCGGACAAATGTAGGTAAATACAAATTTTAAAATGCGAGAATGAATTGTAGCGTTACAGTTAGCTGTAATCATGATATCATGTGTAATACTTAAAATGTAATTAGGTAGTTATAGTTGAATTAATGCACATAGGTATGTATTGTTGTTTCTCTAAACGTTATAAACAATTAATGCTAATAAGATAAGCACAATTGTGTTATGTAATTTACTTAGAAAGTCACACATTGTATTTTATAACCATCCCCTTATGTAATTCTTGTTTCCATTTTTGCTGTCGATGATCTTGATCAGAGTCAAATTTCATTTTCTACCCTCCCACATACGTATTTCAATATTTTGTATTATTTATAAAGTCACACGAAGGCACGATAAACAAAACGAACAGGAATGTGTATGTAGAGACACGCACTAAAAATGTTTCAATCTCGTCATCTCTATCTTTTATTTCCTTCCGTCCATGTATCTCTTTTTACTTCTACCCCAATAATGCGACGCTGCTGTGTAGTATTTGTGTGATAGTCCTGTCATGGCGTGTCACAGAGTACCTACTTAAAATACAGTTAGGTAGAAGAGAGTAGTGTATGTGTGTATGTGTGAACAGACAATTATTAGTTGATTGGCAATTGCAGAAATAAAGTTTTTTCATGATCTGTGTATTGTATAAGTAGTACAATTACGACAATTAGTAGTTAATTGTAGTACCTTATGATTTAATTATTAAAAAGTGTACGCTAAACTAAACTAGACTTGTATAAGTAGATTCTGTCATATGTACGTAGTGCAGTGAGTGTCTTTGTGTCTCTGTTTGTGTAGATAGGATCATGTCATTTACCTGATGTACCACCATTATATAATATATGTAATGTTTTATACCTTGCTACAAAATTGGTTTTCGTTTTTTTGGAAGATGTACATTATTTCACCTAAAGAGGATTTTGACATAAATTGAAATGTATAAGGGTGAACTGTAAGTGTACATTAGCCATTTAGCCAGAATACCAATCAGTCAAATTGTATCAAAGTTTCTTAGTCCCTGTAGCCGATATCTCTATGGATTATGCATTTCTTCCTGAACTGTAAGTGTTTATTAGGTGGATCTGTTTAGTTTGTTTGTGCTTCTTTAGGCTTACACCTCTACTACATGCACAATGTACTTTGCACGATACAATGAGCGTGTGTATGTCTTCTTGTATTTATAGGTATGTACGAAACTTCATTAGAGATTGAATGGCAATTATTGACCTTACTTCGTTTCATATGACTACGATCGTATTTCAGATCAGTAGTAGTCTTTCTTGAGTTACAATAGTTATTGCTAAGACTTGCACTCAACATTCCTCAACACAACACGACATTAAATTTATAGATTGGAGTTAAGGAAACCGGAAGCCAAAATATGTCCTGGGTTCTTATTAGAAGGGTAGGACTGTAGCACGACATTAAAATTGTTGTATAAATTCACTCTCACACATAATATAGGTATTGGTATACGTAGATCTGATTGATTCGACTTTTGACCAAGTAACAGGAAATATAAATTACACATTGCCAGTACGTGTGATAGAATTAACAATTATTATGAATGGTTTACATCTTTCATCTGCTCTTAAACATTTTATGCAACATTATGTAATAATTATAACTTTCCATATTCATTATAGTTGTAGTACTCATAATGTGACTTCTTATTATTATATTTTATATAGTACGCAGTAAAAAATTTATATACAAGTAATTTTTATAGCTACATACCGAATGCGACTTTACTGGATGATTGGAATTGGAGGAAACAATTCAATGATTCATTTATTCTGATTACGACGAAAATGAACTACCGATAATATTATTATTTGCTTACACTCAATTCTAGTAGTAAAGTAAGTTGTAGTGTAGGTCATAGGTATAATATCTGGTACTAGTGAATACCTATAGGATATTTATTATTATGTATAACCAGGATATTTATAAACTATAACAGTAATGCATACAATACACAACGCGGCATAACATTTATTACTTAGTTAACAGTACGTATTTCATTTTTCATTCATTAATTGTTAACAGCTATTTATCTCCATTAATATTATAGCTTTACATTCTTATTTATTTTAGTATTATTATTATGCTCATTTATTGTATATTTTTATTAGCATGTGGTATCATTTTAGTATATTTGTATGCTTGCACTTGCCAATAGTCAATAGCTGTTTAGCAAGGCCATCGTCCGTATCCGATGTGTTATTCAGCTATTCAATTTCCTTACTACAGTGCGTAAGTAATGTAGTGAAAGTATAGTGAAAGGCTATCAGGACTGCCTTTCACCATCTTATAAAATGTCTTGTGTCTTTCTGTCTAAACCTAATTAGTAGCTATTAATGTACTCCCAACTGGAAAACGACAAAAATAAATTAAATGGTAATAACATTAAATTATAAATTTGCAAGAAGAAAGTTGGAAGAAAGCTGTGAGGTAATTGAGGCTATAATGTGAATAGTTGTAGTTCATGAAGTTCATATTTATGTCGTAGAATTTATGTTACATGGTATTCCATACATTATCATCGATCATAGCGGCATCATTGAAGTGATATAAATAATTTTTCATCTCTACATTCTTTGGGAGAGGCAAAATTTTACTTTTGTAGTTCGTAACTTAATTATCTCTCGTAATGCTTCATTTATATTACACAGTAGTATATGGGTAACGTTCTTAATCTTTGTATACTGTATTACTTCTAGCTAAATGGTCGTTTCTCAAAAGTACTACTTGTATATAGACTGTGTAGTATATAGAATAATGTGAAAATAATATTATTAGTAACTACATATTCAAATCTAAATCTGTAAAACTGTTCGCGTCTCTTCAAAATTTGATTCGGCTTGTTTCAGGTAAAGTTTTGGAGAAAATCATTAAATTTCTTGTATTTGTGTATGAAGCATATAAGCATGTACAATCTCTTATATAATTTTAGTAGTTAATTTGTGTCAATGTAAATCATATTGAACATGCCAACAGTTTAAATCCAACAGTTTCGATTAATTATTAATTACAAAATAAGTTACGAGACTTTCACTCACGTTCTCTTTTTAGGAAATGTTAATAAATTGTAATTAAATAAATAAGCACTTCTTATTTTTAAGCTACCCGGATAAAAAATGACTTTGAATAATAAATTGTGAAAAATAATTGTTGTTCTCAATAGCCAATAATATTGGTATTCCTACTTGGATTGCAGTGATTGCACATTTTATACAAATCTTTATTTTCCTCGTCTGTCCATGCGTTTTCTTTGACTGTGTAACTTACTTTATATATTTAGAATAAGTTTGTTAATTGCTGAATATATTTCTGTGTACATAGTGTGTGAAGCGAGTAGAATGGCCAGCAGAATGAATGAACTGACCGGTACTGACGTGATGCAAGTGACAAGTGAGGAGCCCACGCTAAAACTTGCAATTTTCGTGCGGACAGTAATTAGATTTGAGAGAATACTGAGTTTGAACAGACGGCCTATCCTGAGGACTATACTAGACGATTCTTTGTTAGTTACGTTACGAGATATTATTTAATGGCAGTAGTAGAGGTTACAATGGAATTAGCATTGTGTAATTTATAATGTAGTATTTGTATATGTAATAACAATAACTTTAGAAATAGTAACAATAAGAATAACCCCAACAATAATTATCTGTATTGAATCTATTGAATAAGGTGATTAGGAATATCTTACGCACATTTCACGGATAGCATATTCTATGTTGTAGTTATTGTAGTGTCTGTGTGTGTTGTGTTGTGTCGACATTTTCTTACGAATAGCTGCACTTTTGTTATTTTGTTGAAGCCGGACTGATTAATTTGCAGATACGCAGGTTGTACGTTGTAATGCTTCCGTGAACAAGTGTTTTGTAGTTGTGGTACTATATTATGTAATTATGTCTCATGTTATCTATGTTCTCAATGAGCAATTGACCGTTATTTATTACTTGATGATGTGATGTGTTTGCAGTTTGACTGAGATGAGTTATTGGAATTCGATCGGTTTGTAAAAGTTATGAATTACGATTGCTCTTCTGATATATCAATTGTTTGGGTTCTGGATGACAAATTTGATTCGGTAGCCGTGTAAGGAACCGAGTCAGAGGATTCGGGCATAATCACACATATAAATTGACGACCGGTATGGGCATTCCGAGGATAAATCGTTACAGCAACAAACGGTTCGTCATGTTCAACATAGCTGATGAGTTTCGAGTATATATCCGGGTAAGTTCTTCTTAAGTCTACTCCACGTTCGTTTAAATGCTTCTGGATGTTTGCAAAACTCACCTCACGAAGTTTTCTATGGTCACTACTGCTCAACTGGTAGCACAACAATTATTACAAAATGTTACTATTTGCCCATAATTTGCTTAATAATATTTGATTTAATGAGAAAGCAATTGAATACAATTGAATAGTGCAATTAATTCATTGTTGGAGGAATTTCTTCACATCATGTATAAGAAATATAACGACAAGGGATATAATTTATAATAGGATTTCGGATGTCAGAGAAAATTCAAACCTGTTGGGATGAAAGTGCAGGCACTGATCTTAAAATAAGGGTGTCATTTTCCGAAGAAGTTAGAGGAGAAGGTTCTTCGGTAACTGAGGCAGGTGAGGTAGCGTCGTAAAATGGAATATCAGGATGACTGTCATCGGAGAGAAAATGGCTTGGAGCTGCAGCGTGATGATGTCTCTGATTTTCTTCATAAGAACGCGGCAGTAAAAGTCTTAATTTGGCTGAACGAGAAATCATTTCTCGTTCCCACTTCACAGCACCCGAAGTTGGAACTTCGTTCACAACACAAACACTAACATACAGAACAAACCGATTCTCCGTATTGTAAGTTCGACACTGATCACTTAGTTCTTGGAATGTTGAAGCACCCATCTCCTCCGGCAGCATGTCACCGTGGGGAATATACCTAAACAATCAAACATGTTTCACTTTCTCCCTTCTTTTCTCTCCTTTTAAGCTTGTTTACACATATTGCACAATTAATAATAATTAGTTATTGAAATAATATTGTTTCTCTCACCATGGTTCGGGCAATTCTGGAAGTCCACCGGTAAGGAAGCGTTCAGCCCTATCTGGACTAGAAAAGAATAGTTTAACACATCCTCTAGATTTGGCGAGGTAGCCTCGTTTGGCAACTGCACTCAGCTGACTTACGACAAACGAGTCTTCCTTGACATGATTGATGATTTGTTTACAAAGAGCTCCCACACGAGATTGCATGCAAACTTTCTTGTGCTTTTCCCAGTGTGCCCGCCGGCACTCTCTTGTACAATAATAAGCGTTGCAATTGTGACAAGTTTTGAATTCCCTACGAGCTTCTAAACCAGTTGCACTCTTACCACATTTTGAATTACGACAATGTATAGTACCACCTGTTAATAGAAAACAAATAAATCATTTATTTCATACCAATAGCATTTCGGAAGGAAAGTATCTAAATTTTTGATAGTAATGTAATTTGAATTTGAATAAACCGACATTTTGTTGTCTTTTCATGTAGAGGTTCACAGTATGAAAATGCTTTGTTTAGTAATGTCTTGATAGTTGTGTTTAGACATTTGTCACTTAACTGTATGTAATTTTTAAATTGGAACGCAAGATTTGTTTTGTTTCGTGAACTGAAAGCAATATGGTAGCAACTCACTGTTTCAGCTTGTACTAAATCGGAGGAAGGAACTAAAGACATGCAGCGCGGAATGAAAGAAGAAGAAGCCTGCTTTCACTTTACTTTCATTTTCTTTGTATTCTAGCATGCTGTGGCTTGGCAGTCATTTTACAATTTACATGGCGGCGGCTATGAATCTTTTTGTAGCAAACCCCATGCTAGGTATCTTTGCGTTTCTCTTATGCACATTATTAGTAAAATCTACTAGATTTTCTCTGCCTGATTTAATATTACTGGGAGTTTAAACGAAGTGGAAACAAAAGTGACAAATATAATAAAAGTACTCGAAAGGATAATCTTACCAAAGAGAACCTAATACGGGATTTTCGTGCAAACTTAAAACGACATAGCTCTGATGTCTCTAGAGCAGAAGGTTTTGTACTTATACGTACATTTAGGTTTTTAGGTGACATTTGAAAGGCAAAGCGGTACTTACCGACAGATTCATCTCTACGGGATCGCGAACTACTTTTTTCTTCCTTATCGGATATATCAAGATCAAAAGAGACACGGCGGTGGCGAGGGGTGGGTGGATTTGATTCATTTGAAGGAGCGGCGTTCGTCGCACAGGAACTTGAATGAATTTCGGTGTGAGTGCCGAAAGCACTTTCTTCTTTGTCTATCATTTCAAAATCATCGATGGCGGAACGGGAACTTTTATCTTCATCTTTCAAACTGGCTGTTGTGGTTGTGCTAAAGTTTTCGGCTCTACTAGGACTGTCAATCTTCAAGTCTTGTTGCTCTTCTTGTGGTTTTGGTGGTTGTGGTGTATTATTGCTCGGCAATGGCATAGAACTCATGAAATCATTGGGATCGGGGAAATACGCCGAGTCTTCCAAGGGCTGATTCATCCTATCTTGCCAATCAGATATGGGAGTTGGGTCACGATGTGGTGGAGGCTTGGGAGGTTCTTTCGAGGAACTTACATGCCCTGAAATTTTGAAGCCTAGTTACTTACATCTCAACTACGTAAGTAAAGTACTCTAATTTAGTCCAAAACTAGAACATAACTACCAGTACCATCCATAAAATGGCACTGCAACTTCAAAATCAAGTCGGCTAACGAAATTCAACATGCAAATAAGAAATAAAGATTGGAAATTAAGTTTAAATAAAAGGGAAAGTTAGGTAGGGCAACGGATATAAATTCTCTCAGTTAAAAACTTTGGCTAGGTGGCAATTCCATAGTCTGGCAACAAAAAACACCTAACTTAATCTTCAGTTTTATTAATTTGTGTGAAATGATTATAAATGAGTGAAACAAACTGAACAAAGAGGAAGTAAACGATATTCATAATGACGTTAATCATAATAGCGCTGAAATTTAACTGAATGGGTAAATTAACGTAACTTTTGAAAGCTATATAGGTGCAAAGTGGAAAAGCGATCTTTTCTATTCTAGAATTAATTATTGTACGATGCGATATCACAATTAATACTACCGATTTAAACTACGCTAATTTATTTATGCACTACCTATACGCAATAAATTAACTTTAAAACACATTTGCTAATAATAATAATTACTAGATTGGATAATAGGTGGATAGTATTTAATCCAGCGACAACAACAATGTTAAATGGACGGCAAGAAGCGTCTGAATTGGAAATTGGTTGAGTTGTTTTGGTTGTAGTGAAAATAAAAACAATTTGTCTATGAAGGACTGACTGCCGAATTATTAGAAAACTGCATTATTACGTTGATGACGATGATGGCATTTAATATTCTATACTGTATATACCACAACTCAATTATACTCAAGTAATCAAGTAAAGGATAGATAAATCATGGCATATTTCTAAAGATGAAGAGGGCGGAGAAAGTTTTTGAGTTGAGTGAAAGTTGATACATACATTGGATACTGACAGGGAAAACTTGTAAGAAAAGTACTTTTGTTGTGGATTTGAAGTGGAATATTGTTGGCCACAAGTGTTTGACGCTGAATTAAGTACTGAACGATCGTGCCAACAAAGAAAGAATGTTTAAGAAAAGAGAAAGTTCGACTGTAGGATTTAAGAAGTTGATATAAACGAAAAAAGAAGGCATGACTATTTAGATTAGTTATTAGTGATAGAATAGTAATGAGAATAACGAGAGATGGAAATAGTTGATAAGTTAGAAGAAGAAAATGGATTTTCGGGGGAAAGAAATGAACGAATGGTGAAATTGATTATTTTGATTTGAGTGATTCAGTTGTTAGTTTCCGTACCTTTACCACGAGACCTGATCTTTTTGTTAGGTCGCCTGAGAGCGAGCAACGAATCGAGAATATCTTCCAAAGTAGGTGAAGACACTGAGGAGGAGTTGGATCGCTCTTCCATTTGCTCTGAACAACATGCAACCAACCAACCAATCTCAGTTTTGAAATGCATCAAATTAAAATCAATAATCAAGAGAAAGTCAATCCGTCAACAATCAATAAATTCAATTATAACTGCGATTCGTGCCATAAACAAACTGAAATACGAAACTCATAGGAGAAAATTGAAGCAATGAAAAGAAAGTTAGTTGGTTAATTTCCATTATTAAAAAACGAAAGAAACGAAAGTTCCTACAATAGTTATTTAAATGACTGCATACAGTTAAAGAAAGGTGTAGGGAAGAGAACAGCTCTGAAATAGAGAAGTGAGCACTATCATATTCAATAGAAAGAAGGAGAGACAGAGAAAGAGAGAGCTGCATTATGAAGTGAAAACTACGCTTGGCTGCTTTTAGTTGTGGAAGAAGATCATGAACAAGAGTAGAAAGTTTTCATGCAAATTCTTAGTTGTTTGTAAGTCTGAAATGAATTAGTATATATACTGCTACTAGAAGTGTAATGTATGAAACATGAAATGTAAGAAAGTATTTAGAAAATAAGATGAGCTTGTAGAAATTTGTATATTGACTGTTTGTGTGTAAGGTATGTGAAGTGAATGTGAGTAGTGAGGGGACACTTACCACAACGTTCGCAGAAGGAAGGAGTGATTGAACATCTAATGGAAAATTGGTCCTTTACGATACGAACACTACGATAGCTGATAGCTTAATGAATCATGGACGGTGCACAGCGAGCAGAGTGATGACAACACAATTAACAACAGGAAGTACACAAGTACAGTACAGTAACGCAACTATTAATGGGAACAGATTGACTTGGCTACAACAAAACACGTCGTCCAGGCTGACGGACCGTGGTCAGGCTTGCGACTGCATGGATTTCGGGTTGTGGGTCTTTGGTTGGGGTGTAGGTGATTGGTGGTGGGGTGTCGCAGAGATTTGGTAAAATTTAGTTTTTGTGTGAGAATCAGTTCGTTCGTATTAAAGTGTGGAGAGGAAGAACTGAAGTGGTTGAGAATTGAGAATGGCTGAGCTGAGTAGCAGAATTTTTGTGTTCTATGAGCTCTAAAGTCTACTAGTTGTCTATTGTACTAAAAGACATTACTTCAACCTGCAGAAGATTATGACGCAAGTTGTCATCATTCATCATTCCATCTCACTACATACAATAACACAAAAAGTGAAAATCACTATCAATCCGTCACATTCAAATCCTTAGAACGTTCAACAGACTATTAGAACTCAACGCATGGCATCAATCACCTTCTCCACAAAATCAATTGCAGTTACATATTACGCCTTTCTTTTCTTCAAAAATATACAAAATTACAAAATCAATGCGAAAATCATCGTGTAATTGCAAATAAAATGTGTGTTTTTTTATCAGGCCATTACAAAAAAGGTTACTACAGTAAGTACATCACATCAAAGCTCGCACTCGTACAAAAAATGTCAACACAAGAAAATAGAAACAATTGTACTTTATTGTCGTAAAATAATAAGTTAAAAGTAAGCTGAAACTATAAATAAGCAAAATTATAATTTAAAACGTAACTATCATATTTATAATATAACTTTGAAAGTTTTTCGCATTCCGCCTACCAAAGGGATAAACATTCCTTCCGAATTTCAGTTTCTTAAACTTAGCCTTGTCGTAGAATTAAATTAAGAATAATATTCATGTATGCTTCATTACAATTGTGAGAATGACTAAAAAATGTAAGTTGACTACATGCATTGCAATTTGCCATTCATTAGGCCTGCCATAACAATGGTAAGTTAAATGTAGTTAGTTGCAACTTACTTGAGACAAGCAAAGTGCAATGCGAAAAATATTCGTGTCTTAAAAATCGTATTAAATATTTTCTACAGTTCGGATTAGAATAAGAAATTAGAGCACTTTGCTGGCAAATAAAATATAACTAGAACTTGATGACTGCAGAACGAAGAGTCTTTCAGACTCACATACTTTCATGATCCACAAATGTTCTGTTGGTGGGGGTGGCCATTAACATAAATGGTGTACATTCTTATCGGGTAGCTAAACTCCTAAATCGGACAATCGTTCACACCGATATAACATTTAAGAATAATTTAAAGGCTCGGTTCGTTAGGAGACATGCACAATATTTGTGACAAGGATAATGTGTTTCATATCAAACATGATAATGACGATATTAATCATTTCAAAACAATTTGCAAAGATAGTCATAAATAATAATAACAAATAAAAGTAATAACAACTAAACAATCGAAATGAAAATTAACAACAAAAACAACGAAATCGAAACATTGACAATGACACTTATTGATCTTGTGGTGCATCAGCAAATTATGTCATGAGATACTCACCGTTTCGTGATAAATATGACGTCGTGTAGGTTGGGTTGGAAGCTGAATCTGAAGACTTGGCCAGTTCACTATTTGTATTACTAGGAACGTGATAGTTCTCTCTGTTAGCTTCATCAAAACGGAAATTACTCTTTTTGGATTGTTGTTGCTGATTGTGAGTGAAGTCGAATCGCTGAATATTTGTAGAGCGATTCGAGGAAAGTATAACATTCGGAGTGTCCGGGGTACTTGGTGAGTCAATCGGTTTTGTTCCAACGAAAGAACTTTCGAGCCACACCAAGCCTTTTCGTGGAGATGTTCCTCCGTTCGTTCCGTCATCCAATGGCTTACTTTCATTCACGTAGTCCACAATTGCATTCGACACTTCCTTAATTGAACTCCGAACCCTGTAATTGAGTTTTCACGTCCAGTTCAATTATGATCACAATAGGGGTGAGATGAGATTTTAACAAATTAACTCGCTCACAACGCTCAAGGCTCAAGTGTCTAATAAGCTCTTGGATAAAACGTATGTTTTATTCTAACCTGTTTAGTTTGTGGCTGTTCGACTCTTCGCTGTTGTTCAGACTTAAATCAGAAGCAGTAGCTTTGGCTTCCTTTGGTGAGGTTTCTATATTGATCTCCGGCTTGTCTTTATCTTTCTCCACGACAGGAGCTGATGTTTTACTTTTCTGAGCAAGTAGGTCAGCAGCTAGACGTTCTGATGGCGAGCGGTACATAGTTTTCGAATTGAGTCTTTCTTGTGATCGCCACCCCAAATACGGTTGCTTCGTGTACGCGTGGCGTGACATGGGACCAGACGAAACAGGAGTTGACGTCGAAGATCCAATGCCCCCGACTGGGGAAGGCGATGGCGACAAAGATGCTGGACTAGCTCCACAGCTCATACGGGCTGAAGCAAATCGGGTCAGTGCGTACGGCATCCCATAACTAAAAGCAAACAAACTATTGTTAACAAGTTTCTGGGCATAAATCAAATTAAAGAAACTTTTTACAGAAACTAATGAAATTACGTGAAAGAACTTCTTTCATAATAAGGCGATGGGCTTGCACTTGCTGTGGAACTAGGACTCATCAGAGACTCTCTGGAAGATCTACCTCCAACAGACGCTGTCCCACTGCTTCGAAAACGCGAAAAGTGTGACCGGCCTGAAACAAACAACAGTAATGTTAAACGTAATGTAGGTTTATGTTTTGTAGCTGATACTTTGAGGAGCATAATGTACGAATGCAACAGCATTCTACTCTGTATACTTTGGACTGCAGTTCCTCATAATATAGTATCACAGTTGTTTCATCGTACAATAATTACAGTACACTTTTAATATTCTGGGAAATATTGAAATGAAATATATGGTCAAAATTGGCATTTAATTTTGTGCTATTTATAAAATACTTTCTTAGAAGTTAGACACTAATTTCAATAAACAAATAAAACATTTCTAAATGAAAATACAAACAAAATTGGACAATTAATAGGTAATTGATCTCCATGAAATTCCATCTGCAACAACAAATTGGTAAAACTTACTTCCTGAGTATCGTCCTGCGGATTGGAGGCTGGTTAGAGAAGATGTTTTTGAGGATGTGAGTCCAGACCATCCACCTGCTAACCCAGTCCCACTTCCAAATTCCTTTTGACCACCAACAGCAGGTTTTGTGTCTGTTTTTGAGCCGGATCCTACGTAGCTTTTGTACCAATCAGGTACATTAAGTTTTTGAAGCGACCTTTGGATTCGCAGTTCATGTTCTGAAGGCTGTCTATTTTCTTGACGAGACATGAGAGTATTTTCTGGAGGCTACAAAAAATGAAATAAATACCTATGTCAACATTTTGTACTATTACTGCAAAACCTTACTACCCCAACCTCAACTGCTTTGAGACAATTTTATAATAAAAATAAAAATAAAAATGTAAAATATAATTACACTGTTTTGAAAGTCTACTTGTCAATCTGTTACAGTTGTGAATGCAATATAATAAGTAATTAAGCCGCAGTGCCCCAATGGCCTAAATAATCTAATTGCTCGGTCTTCCACAATTAAAGTAATAAAACTATATACCCACTTTACTACTACAAAAGAATTACAGTTATCTAACTTTAACTTTCTATTTAACAAATGAACAAATGCTTGAGTAGCAAACGTATACCTTCTATGACAATCTATTATACAAACTATAAGTATGTACAAACTTGGCTGCTAGTTATAATTATCATTGACGTAGTGTTAAATATGGTGATAGTTATACCGAGTTTAAATGAGTGGGGGCGTTATTCAATTAGTTAAGTCAGTACCAAATTATATTTGAGTTTAACTTAACAAAATACACACCGATCTGTACATTAAGATCACTTATTAAGTATCGTAAGATACTTGTATAATAATGCGTTTTACGTCTGTCTGTCCGTCTGTCTGTCCGTTCGCACGATAACTCAAGAACGGTTTGAGGTA
>JABASD010001690.1:0-36001 GCA_019776165.1 Pogonognathellus flavescens
CATAGCATACAGTCTCTGTCGCATATCAAAGTCAAGAGTGAAGTCAAATATTTGTCTTATACAAACTCTCAGACTCAAAGTCAATTACACTGTGCATCAGGAATGAGGATGAGGGCAAACGGGCTCAAAAGCACTAGGTATATTAAACTCATAAAAAACACAACTCAAAACAACTAATTCCTGGAACGACGATTTCAGAGAGAAAAAAACTACCCAATTAAACTCATAGTAAACTTTGCTCATTACATTCATGACTTATGATCTTTCAGTCTACAATCTACACATGAATTAACATTAACTATACTGCAAGATTTATACATACGTCAAAATTATAAGCTCTGGTACATATACTTGTCGTTGGATCAACTAATTATTATTGTTTATTTGTCTCCGTACTGTCCGTACCTTACTACTTTCAATACTGTGTCATAATTAGAGCATGTAATTGTTGCAACAGACACGATGCAAAAAGCAAAATTTAATTTGTCTAAGCTTTGCATAAACTTGCATAGTAAATACACGAATTAGCTTTAATTAACAACGTATTACGTTTAAACTTGTAGCTTGTAAACATTTTATAACTTTGTAATAAACACATAAGCAATGTACGAGAGGGCATTGTACATGATTGCGTCGTTAGGAGTAAAACGAAACTAGAAGTACAAACGAATGTCAATATCTCACATCGAAATTAACCGTAATGTTGTAAAGACAACAATAATAAGTAAGATAATATTACGTGGCAACTACAGCTCTCAAAAAGTCATTCATTCGTATTTACATTGCAGTTTCCTTGAACCCACTATGGTTCGTTGGTGTAGTAATGTTGTTGACTTTCGCGAAACTAAACCACCTAGGTATGTTATCCCAAGTCTTAAGTACATATTCTGCAGTTATTATAGTAGTATCTTGAAATGGAAGTTGTTTCTGTATACTGTAGTATCTGAGTGCATGCATGTACATCCGGTAAATCTGTGCTACAAGCATATCGCGGTCCTTGCACTGTGAGAATTGGCAAAATTTCCAACTAAATCATTACCTACACCCAATGACAAAATACTAATAAACGTTCAGGAGGATAACTTCCTTGAAAACATCTCATCAAGACGATGCTCAGTAAGACGAAACCATAGTTCCAGGAGTTCAGAAACAACAAAGCCAATTAATGAAATGAACCTCAGAAAGAAGAACTCTCTTAATAACATATAATAAGTATGACGGGTAAAGTTCATCTTGCGTATTTATATAAAAGCATTTCTTTCCCATGAATTTTTGCCACCTATAAGTCTACGTCAAGCCAACAAAAGTTAATTGCACTTCTTTTCGAAGGACAAACGATAATGGAGTCATATTACCGGACACCGGAGTTAACCTATACGTAAGGAAGTTTTGAAATGCTTTTGAAATCTGATGAATAGCTGTAGAAATTTCGCAAGCCCAACATGTGAACAGGGAGGTTGCATGTAAAAGAGTATTAAAAGAAGGATATAATCATTTTGTACTCTACGACACTTGTACGCAGAAGTCTCAACCTCAGCACATTCTGAATTGTAAACGCAAATTAGTGCATAGAGAGAACCTAAACAACGACAGTTTCATTTGCTGCGATTTGCAATTAACTTCTTTCCACTCTTTTGTCAGAAATATGTTGTCCCGTCGGAACAAACTATTTTTAGTTTGATAGCTGTTTAACTTTAATAATAAATGAAAGTGGCACTTCTATGGTGTAGATTTGAATCGCTCTCTATACGACAAACAATTTATGTAGTAAGTACTTCCGCAATACTAAGAATAGATCTTCCCATACACAATGCTAAATTTTGTCAATGCGGTCTGAATGCGTCTGTTGCACGAACGAACTCAAACCCAGGTATTACCAGACATATAGAAATAAATGTGAAATATTTTTAAGTGTGTAGGGACGACCATAGAGTATTGAACACAACTTAAAAGTAGTTAAAAGTCTAGTCGTCGTCTCTCGTCTGTGCGGTTGAATAACACCCACTATATGCCTCGTCTGCCACATTTTAACCTACCTAACTATTTGTTTATTATTGTCTCGCTGCATTTCCACATTATACAATAACGCGAGTATGTGGAAGATCATTATTGGCAAATAAGAGCGAAAAAGCCATGCGAATTGCATAATGCTGGGAAATCATGGTGTAAATGACCAGATTTCAAACATTTCATGCATGTGCATTTGTTGTAAAAATTGAGAAGTTCCAATTTTATGCCACAGGTGCAGAAAATGTGTTGGTTCTAATGACTCAGTTTCAGTTTCGTTCAATTCATCATGGTTCAATCCTCGCGGAAATCTTTCTTTTCATATTCAAGAGAACACAAGTCGGATGCAGATTTGGGTTGTATAATACGTTATTTCTAGGTATTTATAATGGCATGAAGCTGGGCATAATGTAAATGTGTGTTGCTCGCTTGAACAGTTCTAAAATTCTAACACTTCATCTAACTCAACATCATGGGAATATTTAACAGATCATCTTAACCATAATAAAATACATAAAACCACGGCGGTTTGAACTCGATTATTAGCATTTACCAGCCGTAATTCCATCAGCTGAAAGCTAATCTCAACATTACAAACGTAAATGCATACATTATTTTGTAGAAATATGCAAAATTGCAATAAATATGCTATTCTGGATACGTTTTAGACTAGAAATAAATTGTATTGCAAGTAATTACAAATAAATTCTTTCCAAATCATTAACTTTAGAACAACTATTTCCACGCGCTACAGTAATTAGAGTCTAAAAATACGAAACAAATTATTTTAAGCAAGTAAATCTTATAATAAAATAATAAATTATAATGTAAATAACTCATTAAATAATTTAAATACTGATGCTAAAGAATATGTCCAGTTTCTTCCGTTCCTTCCATCAATTATCAACCCAAGAAGAGATGAACTTTTGCAATAATTTACTACAACTAACATGTGTGGAGCCTGTTTACTTAAAATAATCCTTCTACTTCTACGTCACCTTCATTAACAATATAATTAGTAGGATGGAACTGTGTAATTACCCAAGATAATAACTATATTTTATTTATTATTCATGAAGGAAAGGGAGGGATACCCAAAGGATGCATTGATTCGTGTTGTTCCATTTTCTTTCATTGGGTCTTATCGGCAGAAATATTTCCTAAACTTTAAATTTCGTATGTAGTGTGTATACTGTATGCCACGTAAGTACGTGAATAGCATACTAAATTTTTGTTATCGCTGTAGCCTGAAAATATCATCTGGCAAACATTAGTAATTTAAATTAACGTTTAGAAGGTAATAATTACCAGTTCCTCAACATAGTTAGTTATGTCTGCAAGTTGCTAATGATTCTATCAAGATGAAAGCTCTACCTAGAATATTGGCATTTAATAAATGCATTATTGTAATTTAATGCATATTATTATGTAACGAAGTGACAATTATCATCCAGTCAAGAAAATTTAAAGATCACACATGTGACTGATGGAACAATAGCTTAATTAAAGTATATTAAAAGTAAGGGTAAACTTTCACATTAATCAAACAAGACGCCTTCGCACTTCCCCGTTCATTTTTTCATGTGTTAGACATGCCCCTACACAGTGATCAAGCTGATTGCTTTACAACACAGTAATTAAGAGTTAAGAGAAACCATATTATCTATCTAACACATAGGATGAGAAAATATTAAATGCATTAATCAAGTATAATAAATTCATAGAGGTATATCATCTACTAAAAATATAAATAGCAAATGATTTGCGGTAACTTGCCTTACATTGGTAAATAATCATAAAAATGGACTATAGCATGGCCTAGTATAATAAAATAACACATGGACGAATGATGTCAAAGCATATTGTGTAATGGAAACAAACCAACAATTGAATATGTCGGCATTTGGTTTGCCTGCATTTAGAATACTATAACTACAATGGGTCCATGGGTACAATAAACCTCAAATGATGTCAAAGCAAAACTTTGCGAATACGGCAAAAGCTTCTAAACTCCTAATGGAGAACGTACATGAAATCACCACTGCATTATATACAAGTTCATTTGAATCACCGAAATTCCTCCATGTCGAGTATCAGAATTTCTCCAGCAATAAAACCCTACCGCAACAAAACTGAGTTGACGATCGTTTTCGTACAAACACAATATTCATAGAGATACAACAATAACAGTATCATCGCATATTCATACTAAAATATCATGCAATTGACTTGGACCTCTTTAATTGGATCTACTACAGCCCTATAAAAAGAAAACGGTTACTATTATCCAGCATTCTCTTCGGTATGTCTACCTGGTTTGTACAAAATATTTAACGGTACTATCCATGCAGTCTCCATCCAATCAGCTAAGCAAACTGGGAATCTATTTAGATTCCCGTGTAGTATAACTTGTAAACATAGAAATACACTACTAGTAATATAAGAATTCAATTATGATGTGAAGGAACGTTTAATAAACAGTTTAGTTGTGTATTAGTCGTAATTGCCTTAAGCATTTCTCTCATTAGTTTGCTAAACAGTGTAAACACTACTAAACTGTCATAAAATTCTACGCTGGAGACATAGATAATATACATTACACGGTTGTTGTGCTTGCATTTATATGCAAATGTGAAATACCTACATGAATATCTAAAAAGTTTATTAGTAGTAGTAGTAAGTGTTAAGTACAGATATCTACAGTTAAATACATACATACTACTTTATAAAATAATATTATTAGTTCGCAAACGTATTTGTATATATGTATGCGCGTATTTACATAGTGTAGTGTTAGGAGAGTGTATCGTCATGTGTGCACATGCATATGAAAAGTTCGTTTGTAATTGCATGCGTTGTAAGTTTTCTGTGTAGAATGTGTCATAGTAAAATAGTAATAGTAACAACATGAGTTGTTTAGTCATAAGAAGCGTCATAAGGGGAACTACACAGATCTTTTCTGTATGCTCTCTGCTCTGTTTCCACTCTCTGTGCTCAGAATTCACAGTCTGATGGTAGTAAATGAATAGTAGTTGCGAGTTACAGCATCGCATCGTACTCAAACTTCGTATAAGCGAATTCAACTAACCTTCAAAGAGAACTCTGCTAGAAAGAGAAACCCAAGCCAGATGCAAAGCTGGCATTGGGTTATATAGCTGTGTCGGGTCTACGGCAGAGCATGCAGTTCAGTGTTGGTTCGAGGGATTTCTCACAGTACAAAAGCACATCGAGGGAAAAGACCTAAAGGACAGTTTGGTTTTGACCACCTCACAAGACACATCTGCAGCTCCTGCTTGAGAATAGAGCAAAAAGCATTCGTTCCCGTATTCTTATTCTAACTAACACATAGCAAATTCAACTATTCTCAGGTAAACAAATAATACCAAAAATTGTGTTCTACTACCTTTTAAACGCAAAGTAAGTACATTGTTGCTGTTCAACTACAACATACTACAGTTACACAAAATCTTTATTATTTACATCCCCATACACAAAGCTAGTACAACAATACGACAAGCTTGCAACAAAATACAAATAATATATACACACATAAAAGAAATTTCCGTTAGAAATTCTGATTCAGTGTAGTATTCCTTACGATAGAAGAAGAACAGAGAAATCTCACACCGTGAATTGTCAACGCGGAAGAACACAGAACAGAAATTTCTCTAGTCGACAACAGTCAACCTACGTGTCCATAGCACAGAAGACTGTCCTCCTCAACTCATCCTACTTCATCTCATTACAAGATACCTGACAAAAGAAGACTGACTCATCCATAATTTTTAAACTAAATTAATTCACAATGAAAGACCAGACTAAAACATCCCAAACGAGTATCATCAGCAGCAGCAGCAGCAGTAGCGGTTTGAACAAACTGGCTTCTTTTGGAGTCTCCGATTGGTTTGATGCAGACAGCTACCGAATCTTCACACAAACCGTTAGAAGCGGTGACATCCTCGAGGCAAGAAATAATCGCTGTTCTCACTGGGGCATTGTCGTAAGACTTAAGCAGTCGCCAAGTCCCAAGTCCAAGTCAAAGCCTGGTAAGCAACCATTTCCGCTAAATATAAACAATCACCTTTTTGCTCGATCCGCTGGTAGTCCTGACACTTTTGTTGCATACATTTTTTGCAAGTTTATTTTACCTTGATTTAAGTCTGCGTTGCAACTTTGCATGCACAAGTGCTTACACGTATGTACACAACACAGCAAAAACTATCAATCATAATCTCATACAATCAATTAACTTATTTTCTTCCTTATGTCATATTTACATAGCATGGTGCACTCTGCGTTGCAAACTAATAAATATTCTGCATGTACGGTCATAACTAGTAATAGTAAAATTGAACTAGTTCCCATTTCGTACACTGTACACATCGCAGTAGTACAGTAAGATGCTTATAATGCCTAATCATTTCCATACATATATTTCCAATTAACATAAAAAGATTATTCTACATGCTTCTTACTCACATTATCTTAAAGGCAAATTTTTTCCATTTCTGGTTTAGCACCATCAGTCATACAAATACAAACATTATCATACTCCACACAAACAAAACGGCATAACCGGATATGAATCACTTTCTTATTGGTAGCAATAATGGTAACCAATGCCAGTTAACTGCACGGATATCGAGTAATGACGTAGTATAGTAAGTATTCTTCAGTTGTGTGCGGGTTGACTACTACTAGTAGGGTATTCATATAAGTATTATGGTAGAAGTAGAACAAAGCATGTCATGACTATGACCATGACGATCATAACACGAAAAGACGACCTTTATTGATATAAGTAGTAAGTACACGAAATTGAAACTTTGCAAGCATGCCCTATACTTAAGAATATGAAAGACAAATCCAACACACAGATAGACATGCAATACATCTACATAAGTAGAAAAGCATAGACACTGGAGCAATAAAATTATCACTCGTTTCCTTAACTGTCACTCGAACTAACTACTTACAGCTAACGCTATAAGGCTAAAAAGAACTTGATTATTAAATATTAGTAAGTGTAAGGAGAAGAGGACGGTCTTTCGGCTTTTGTGCTTTCAGTATTTTGCAGTTTAATTCCTTGAACTCACATGGCGGCAGGAAGGCAAGGGTGTCATCAGACAAACAAATATTGTGTAGTGGACATTAAAATAATCAATAAGAAACTCTTGAGCTTAAATGTATCGTGTGCTCTTACTGGAACACACGAAGCTTCAAACTTCATGCTTGTCTTTCTACACTGAATTTCATTAATATGATATTATGATTTGTAAGACAATACATTCAATTGATTTACTAACAAAGTGTACTTGAAACAAGAGTACTTATTGTCTTCATGTGCACCCGCAAAACAGAGTAGCTAAAAAATATATACACGTTGCAATTTATTGCACGTTTGATTACACGAGAACATTGCGCATCCATATTCAACGTAGATAGATAAGTAGCGTATATAGTAGCGTCCTATCTCATTCCAGTTTCCTTTCTTAGAAGCGTCTCTGACGTAGGAATCTATTACGTGACTAAAGGCTTTACTTAGGAATCTAACTCTCAATAAGACATTTCCAGTGCAAAACACAATGATTTCGTCGCAACGTTCGACACATGACGATGCCATGCTAGGTATATATTTTCCAGAAGTGGGGAAAGAAGGTTTAGCTAAATCTTATATGAAAAGACACGCATTTGTAAGTGAGATATGAATGACAGAGTGATTCATCCAACTAGATTGAGCAAAGAAGCCTTCGAAGAAACGTCCATTGACAGTCACACAGCTATATATTTGTAGTACGTATTCTCAGAGTGTCTCATGAGACTCTCATTAGCATTGTTGCGATAGGTTAGGTGAATTGGGTTTTTCTTTTTCTAATTTATTCCTTATCCTTAGAGTATTTGCCTGCGTCTTGTTCTAAAATTAGATTCTAAAAGGTAGACATAAAATGCACAAGTATATACAGATATACTAGATAGAGCATACCACGCTTTCGACAAACCACTTTAGATTGCTACACACACCCTTAAGAATGTGCTTTCATATAAGTGGAAGAAAAAACAAATATAAAACTGCAAACAAAAGGCATTCAAACTAAAGTTTAGCATATATATTTTTCTATATTATGTCCATGGGGAGTATAAGACTACTATATTGAGTATATTGCATTGCATATATTATATAGATAGCTAAAGGCTGAAACTGCATGAACACTCAAAACTTTCGACAGTATAAAACTTATGAGTGCGAAATATACTAAAGAGCACGACACAAAATGAATACATACATGTACAATTAGTGTAGGCGATGTATTTTCTGTACCTGTGTCTGTGTAGCTGTGTACAAAATTATATTCACGTACTCTAAAACTACTTGGTCCGCTATAATATTTAAGTACGTTAGAGTTTTTACGAGGTGGAATGTTCTTTGTGAGAATTCAAGTTACCAGATAGTATAATCCTTGTTTAAACTATGTCTCTAGCAAGTAGTAGTAGTATAGGTAGACGTTTATAAATTATACCAACAAAATCTCACCTGCCTTTACAATGTTTACAACACAACAACCCTCTGCTACCTAAAAAAGCAGACTTAATGCATTGACGAAGCAAAGAACCTTATACTTAATACATGATACAACACTGTCCTATTTTCTTCGTCATCTTCGTTTCGCAAAACTGTATTTTACGTTACGTGCTGACACAGCATTCAATGATACCATATTTATCTTAACAATTCCACTGCACCACCTAGCTCTGACTCTGATGGCCGTGACAAATATTGCAATCTAAAATTCACAAATCTAATCTGACTCATTTTTTTCTCAAAATAATTTTACATTATTACCTAACAATAGCAACTTTCATGGCTCATCTAACCTAACTAAATAATAATAACATTAGTAACAGATAGTATTTTCAAACGTTCTTGCGAGGTTGCGAGTGAATATGAATCTATAGTAGTATACCTAACTATACACTCTATTTTAAACAACTCATTATGTAAACTTACATAATGTTTTATTTATATTTCGTCCTATGCCAATTTTTACAAGGAAAACTCCCTCCCATATAGCAGTTAGTGATGAAAAGTTTCCTGACATTAACAATCCTGACCGATATGCCTGCCTGTGTACTATATTGTAGGTTTGTTATTTTCCAACGTACTTATTATATAATATTTTCCTTGTCTATTTCCACTCAGCCAGAACCGTCAAAGTGTCTGGCTGTCAGAACAACTCCTATATATAAACCAACTCAGGCGAGGAAGTTTAGTCTCGGATGTAAATGTAAAATGAAATACAAGTACATTTAGTACATGCTTTCATACGTTAAAGACTATTATACACACTACAGTAGTAGTAAAATATACAGCATGCAGCGGTTGTAAAAGCTGTAGGATATGAAAATCCGTTTTTCTAGGTATAAAAACAGAAAAGTAAACCTGGTTTCCTATATGCTTGGTTGCCCTTGCCTTGCTTTGCTTGGATCCTAAAACCGATATATAATTTGTAAACGAACGTATCACAATTGAAGCATAGACAAAAAATGTCTCATGAAATGATTTGTTTTCTTTACAGCCAAGCCCGTTCCTGATGAAATTATGGTTTACCATCTGATACACTCTTCCAAAAATCGAGGTCAAGTCGGTCAGTTTACTTTAGAAGAATTCTGGCATCCCGATTGCCGTGTACGCATTAACAACACTACAAATGGCTCCTGCCTTTATGGCACAACTCGCACCATCCCCAAGGCTGATGTTCTCCACAACGCTTTCACCGTAAGTAATCAGTATAATCACCCACCCCCATTTACAACAATTTCTATTCAATAGATGCGCATTTCTACAATTGCTGCTGTAACCAAACTCAGAATCACTGAAAGTATTATAATAGCAACCACGTATTATAAAAGCATTATTTGTACATCACATACCTACAGATGGAAACTTATATCATGCAATATAATTTTATATACCCTCAACACATAAATGCACTCACAGAACAAAGTTGCATTATACAATTATACAATTCGAAGTTTACTTTAAGGTAGAAATCTTTTTTGCAGTAACAGAGTTCTGAGAGTTCTGTCTATTTGTTAGGCAAACAGGTATTGCCAGATTACAACGAATTCTCTACATCATATTACATTCAAGAAGGAGGTTTATAGAAACCTAGTTGCAGTTGTATATAGTGGAGGCATCATAACAACAGCCCCTTGCCCTTTCTAGTATATATGTCTACGACGTATATTTGTTAAGCATTACAGATATAGCAGTGTCAGTTTATTCCCCTTGCTTTGCCCAAGAGTCGTTTCACTGTAATTTTGTTTGATACGTAGAGAACCCGGCGTCACCGCTAATCTTACACTTTATATTGTGAACCTACAAGACTCCATACTCCATGCATTCACCCTTCACCCTATACTGTAAAATAATAATAAGGTACAACGAATGCATTGCATACATATAGCACCAACAGTACCCTACTTGCACTTACGATTCACCATTTTTTGACACAACTGAGGAGATGAGAAATTGAGAATTCTATATGACTAACGTACAACGTATTCGCTATAGTTGTGGTTCTTAGTTTGTTCAAATCACAAGACATGGACGCAGATACATTCATACTCACTTCGAAACAAATGAAGATACGATGATACGAAATGCCTTCCTTAGCTAGTAGCTCCTACCATATTACACTTTCAACACATTTGGATTTCTTGATGATGTATCACACCACAAGTAGTACCATATACAAATATATTGGCTGGTAGAGTACCTAGAAGCAAGCAGTTAGCAAAGAACGACAAAATGCGATTTGATGCGACATACTTACTTATAAGTTCTATATAGACATAAGAAAGAAAGAAAGATAGCAAATAGCAACATTAACCACTTCACTGTTGAGTAAAATGCAAACCTCAATACATAATTGTCACTATGTGAGTACAAACTACAAAGTGCATTAAATGCAAATAGGTACTAGTACTGCAGGATAACAAACAGTAGCTCTTTAAAAAAACGCAGCAATGTAGTATTTGCCTAGTGCTATATTTTTGAGATTATAACTGTGAGCTGTACTGTGAGCTGTGTGATGGTAGAATAATGTTGGTTGTTTAGTTTTGCACTTTGTAACCCGAAATAATAAATAATTTTTTTTATCCAACAGGCACATTTATCCACGCAACTTAAGTGGCAAACATGTGCGGATTTCATCCGTTGGTCGTCTGAAGAAATGAACTATGGGGATGACAACGCTAGCAGTAATAGTGCTTCCAGCTGCAGCAGTCACGCCAGTCACTAACGCATAGTTTTTAGCTTTACTTTATCATTGCCTATAAATATACCAGTGTAATGTCTACATATTGAAGTAATATCCAATCTCGGTGTACACATATTGATAAAACTCTTATAATCTAAGTATTTTAGATAGCACACACTTTGTTTCTTTTTACGTTACAGTTATCCAATGTTCTAATCTCTTACATAAGCGATAAGGATGAATTTACTACCTCAGTCAGTAGGACTGTGTCATTGAGACAACATTTTCAGTTGACCAGACTAGAAAATATCTTTTGACTGTTTCCTTACATGTTACTAACTGTTTTAGATTCGTAATGTTATTATTAAGTGTATTAATATGGGTAATATCTGTATAATTAAAAAAATTAACCTCAGCTATTTATGTATAGATAGTACATAAGTGTAATTAACTTACAAAACTATCCTATGTGTATACAATTGAGGATTACTTCTTTACAGTACATTAATTAATCTTAGTACAGAGAGACAACATAAATTACTTTTCAACATTCCAATTAAACATTATTATTTATATCTGTACTTTATGCAAGCAAATACAGCTGAGACGTATAAAGATTTTTAACTTAATAAACATGATGATTTAGAATAAAATGTGTGTATGTAAGTGTATAGATTACTCTAGTGCTAATAGAATTCATCAGGGTCCAAAAGATTTGTAAATCCAAGAAGATTAAGACACTTTTTTTAAATTGTACCCATTAGAAAATATATCTAGCAAAACAAGCAGAAAAAGATTTGATATTGAATAATTAGAACCCATTGAGTTACAACATTTTGGAAATGACGAGAAAGAATGATGGAAAAAGGCTGAATTTTGTTAATTTCTGTTGAATCTGAATGCTAAATAAGCACTTAAGACCTATTCAATGCAAGGAGCAAGCGTGGTTTTATAAACCAAACCTACATACAGTGTATCGTTGTCTTATGGTTTTACAATTTTGTGACAGCATTCATTATTGCGACCAAAACAAAGAGTAAAGCTGTAAAAGCATGAAAATGGTATATGTAAAAGCTACTATTTGTATAACCTCTGTATGTGGAGTAAATATATTTACCATAAGAAAATAAAATGTTGGTTGAAAATACACCAATTGAAATTGATTACTAAAAGGTTTCCTGTGTACATTCACATTAATCGCGCATCTTAATACCAAAAAAGTTAGGAAAATCTAGTTTTTAAATTCAATCAATTTAAATTGCCTAAATCTTCATACGATCATATGCGTCTAAATGAACTTATTTGGGTGCATCTCAAAATTACTCAATTTTCGAATAGAATAATACTGCGACTGCATTTTGATCATATCACTTCCTTACTCATGTGATGTTGATACATAGACACATGAGTAATATTTAAAAAAAATAACACGATAGTATTAAATGTTTCTTATCTCATTTATACACACCCTCTTTATGTCATATACAGTTAGTTCTGTGCTTATAGAGCTACAGCACAAGTAACAAATATCAAGGATATATTCCATTTTCCTGACAACTGACTGTTTGTGAGAAATAACTTGAAGAGGAATCTGTGGAAAGTATTCGACTCAAAACAACATTGATTGTGGACTGAAGTAATCTATCATACTTATCTATTTGGTAATAGTACAAGTAATTATATTGACACACCCCCAACGTGTCGAAACTTGGAATTATTTTCATACTATTTAATATATAGAATTTATACAGTTCTATATTGTACGCCTGTCACATAGTCACATTTGTTATGTGACTTAACTCATATGACAACTTTACTATTATAACTGGCCAAACTGGCGTCTAATTTTTTAAGTCTAAAACAGATAGTAGAAAAGCGGAAAATAACAAGTTAAGACTGACCTCTCGTAAAAGGCCAAAGAGGACATCAGTATTAAGCGATCGTTCATGAGCTTCGTCCATGATTACAGCACTGTAATTATCCAAGTCTGGTTCGCGGAGGGACTCTCGTAAAAGAATACCGTCCGTCATATATTTGATGATAGTTTTCTAAAAATCAATTAAAAAAATCAATTAATATTAGTAATTTGATTTTGATTTGAGCAGAAGACAGAAGCCAAAGGCGTGTCTAAAGATGTCACGAATCACACTGCCTAAGGTCACCTTAACTTAACCAACATTACGTGTATAATCCAAAGATAGCAATGGACTACCTACATTGATACTAAGGAAAATAACTAAAATTCCCTCAAATCAACACTAAACTTTCGTGACCCTTAAACTTTTGAACTCAAGCTACAAAGTTAAAAATAGTCACTCAGAGCCACAAAAGTGATACATACATTATTACTACATATACCTAAGTAAAAAGGAAACCCAAACATATTAATTAAACTACGGAATACTACATTTCAAGTAAAAAATATATATAAAATGCGAACTAAACAGGTCATTAAGATATTAATGAATGACAAAATCGCCAAAATGATAAAAAATCATTCATTTCATACTTTTACTTCAAGATAAGAAACTAAAAATAGCACACAAGCAATAAATTTTAATAATATTAGATAAAGAGCAATTCGCAACATTTTAATACAAAATTACTGGAATACATTACTATTTATTGTCAGACAATAATAGTCTGACCTTAACCAAACATTATATTGATGAAGCAGTTTATCTCAGTTATGAAGTCTCCAAGTAAGATAAAATTCTATTTATAGTTAAATTTGCGACACAAAACTAAAAATAGTCATACAGAGATGGATAAGCTATACATCAATTATTATTAGGTCCATACAAAAACATTAGTTTTTTTGCAATATTTAAAGATAATACTAGTGGAATACTTTTTCAGGTCAAACAATATAATAAATAACCTCACAAAACAACCTACATAAACGAGTCGCCAAATAAATAAAAATAAGAATAAAAGTTTATCTTCAAGTTACGAAACTAAAAATAGTGATTCAAAGCTCCGCATGTGACATATTTTTAATATTATAAGAATAATGCCTGGTATAATATTATACTCGCAGCATGCCAATAATGTAATGGACATTTGCTACTGGTCAAACAATGTAATAATGTACACTCTAAATAACCCAATGGTAATAAAGAAGTCACCAAACCGATAAAATTCTATTTATAGTTGAAATCATTTACCTCACACGTGCAATCTTCGAAACGTATAGCGTATCCAATTTCTTGGCCTAACTCTGTACCCATTTCATCAGAAACTCGTTTGGCGACAGACATAGCAGCCACTCTTCTAGGCTGTGTACAACCAATCATTCCATGTTTGGAGTAACCTGCAAAAAGTTACAATACAGAGAATTATTGTCTATAGATGCTATTGAACGAAGAAGTTCAACAAGTACCATAAAATTGGGTAAAAAACTGTAAGCATCCCATAGAGATGATAAAATTATTGTGTAACACATCCACATGTAATAAATAGTCAAACTCTGCAACTGACAAAGGAATCATGCTTATGGTTACTGAATGATTACCCTCTTCGTGAAGATATTGTGTTAATTGAGTAGTTTTCCCTGAACCAGTCTCTCCGACGATGATCACTACACTGTTGTCACGTATCACATTGAGAAGCTAAAATAACAATTAAAAAATTATGTATAAAACAACTGCAATATAAAGGTATTTTATGAATCTAATCTCAAAGAAACATGTAAATGCTTTTAAAACTAAATAATTTTACATTAAAACTTCTTTTCTTACTTCTTGACGCACGGCGAACACAGGAAGATATTGTCGTTGTTGAAGAATTGATTTCTTCTTTGCGAAGTCACTAGATGCTTCTCCAGTGTCCTTCATATGTTCAGCAAATTGTTGCCCTTTTTTGTAATCTGTCTCCCCTTCTTCATTGACATTTTCATCCTATATAAAGTAAAAAGGAGAGTCTCTATTAAAAAATAATTCTAAATGAAATATTCGTTAAACTTTTAAGTGCTTTATTATGGCTGTAGCAATAACCTTTTCTTCTTCCTTTTTAACTCCAAGAATATCTCCTATTTTAGTACCAGCAAGTTCCCAATGTTTCTTTTGCGCTTTCTTTTTTTCTTTTTGTTCTCGGTACGTCCTCACAGTCATAGATCCTTTTCTTGCAATTAGAGCCATATCACTTGTTGGATCCTATAATATTATGTGTTCAAAATGTTAATTAAACGTCAAAAGCACAATATAGTCCTTTCAATGTTATAAAATATACTTTATCGAATTTCAGATCAAAGATGTCATCAGCAGTATTAACAGACAGGGATAACAATATTCATCATAAACACAAATTCAAAATTATGAAAAGAAGTAATTAATTTTGAACTCTCACCCTAACAGGTACTACAGGTTCGAATTGCTTGGTAAAAACAATTCGTCCATCCAAAAATGGTGGTACTATATTGTGTACCAATAAATGTACACGAGCCTCACTCTCTTCATCGTAATCTTCGTTGTGGTCCACACTCATAACAACACCACTGGTCAATAAACGATTCTTTTCCCATAATTCATTGTCCCTATGAATTTGTCGCTGCTGTGCTGACATCCTTTGATTTTTCTTTTGTGCTAATTGTTCTTCCTTCTTTTTAGTGTAATCGTCAGAAATTCCTCCAAAAGGGTTATGAGCTTCGTCGTAACCTTCGTCCATTGAGTACCATTCTCTATCTAAACGCTTTTGTTCATCTTCCCATTCATCCCTATCAATTTTTACACCAGTTTCGTCCTCTTGATTTGCTCCCTTTTTCCCAACAAATGCTGGAGTTTCCATAAAGTGTGAACTGCCAGGTTGCTTGACCCAAGGATTAAATTTGTGTGCCGGTGTGGGTAAAGGTGTTTCATCCTCTCGCTTAACGTTAGATAAATCATGACTGCTGGGAGTAGGGTAGTCCCATTGAGAGGTTTTCTTATTGTAAAATGGGTCGTCGTCATCCCATGCTGTTCGGCTAGGTGTATTTGCAATACTGAACGCAGGAGTCAAAGGTTCGTCTTTAAATCGCACACTGTCATCTCCTCTTCTAGAAGAATGTTGACTGTTTCTACCATGCTCTGAATGCGAACTTCTATTGGAACGGTCTGATCGAGGTTCATTAGGTCTATTTCGGTCATAACCTCGATTATCTCTATCGTCGTATCGCCCATCACGACGTCTGTCGTCACGGCGGTCGCGATCACGTCGGTCTCTATGAGGTCTATAATCTCTATCCCTCTCATCCCTCCTGTCCCTGCTTCTATCTTTGTCCTGAAAGGAGGTATGATCCACACGACGGGATTTATGATAGCGGTCTTCAATAGCTGATCTGGCTGCTGAATTTACACCACCTCCATACGAAGGAGTATCATCTCCTTGGTCCCTATAATGGCGCTTTTTGTCATCCGATGACCTGGACGAAGACTTCTTATGAAAACTTCCTTCTGGATCATTGTTTCTTAACGGAGTTAGCTGTGCCTTCTTTGCCTCCATTCGGAGTGCCTCCTCCTTTTCTTTCCGTTTAACTTCTAAAAATAAAAAGAGAGTACGATTATTTCAGTGTATTAAAAAATTCGTGTATTCAGTATTACTGCAAACTAGATTGTAATTTCTTGCAATTTCTTATAAAGGGTGTGAATTGTAATTATTACCAGCCAAACGATCTAAACCCAAAAGTGAACGCCTTGGAAGCTCTGGTTTTTTGAATTCATGTTCTACTTGAGATTTCTTTTTTATTATCAATCCACCTACTTCCTTCCCTGTGGTTCCTTCCAGGCGATGTATAGTTGAGTCGTATTTGTCATCCATTTTGTACGCTCAATTTGATATTTGAAAGACAAGGTTCAGTTGAAAAAGGTTCAGTTTACTTCAAAATAGGAACTTTTGTTGGAAAGTAAATTGCGTTGGTTTAGTTGGTTTAGGGACAAAAGTTCGTTACGAACAAGATCAAACTTCAATTAACATAAATCCCATGCTCCGGATGTCGTGTTCAAGTGCTCTCCAATCCAATGACTGTTTGGTTTCCGTCAAGTTAGTTTTGTTTATATCTTCTTCTAAACAATATTTTTGATATTGTTTACTATTCGCAATTATTTAGCGTAAAACCAAAATTTAATCCGGTTTCTCTTAACATAGCCGCAGAGAATAAGCTTTTTTCATCTGAAACGAAAACAAACATAATATAATTATTATTGACTGATTGATATTTAAAATTCTTTATATTATTATCAATGATTTGATTATTTATTTTCATTTCGGTTTTTAATTTGTAACCTTTCAAAACATCAGCCAACTGAAATTCTAATTTAAAAAATCACTCACACTATAATAAGTTATAAATATTACAATGTGCACATAATAAATCGCTACTAATTAAAGATTTTAATGTAGTTTTAAATTAAAAACAAAACTGTTTTTGCAAAGTCAGATTCGAACTTGTAGAATAATAAATTAATGCCGTACTTTCTCGGGAATTTGTATTTCGCACCACATTTATTACGTTCCTCGCCGTATGTTTTTGCAACCTCCGTACACGATATTCCATAATACCATTCTACAGAGATATGTAGTAATGCTTGGTAAAAGAGTGGCAAAATTGTATTTCCACGATTTCTCAAAAGTCCTAAAAACAAAATCTGAGTCACAAAAAAATCACTATCGTCAGAAAAAATGAATAAAAATTTTGATGAGGACCGAGTGACTGAAGATAAACAAAATTGTCAGGAAGTTAGCCAAAATCAGGATGCCGATTTGTTCAAAGAGAGTTTCAAAACTTACAGATCGTGGAAAAAGCGGTATGGAGAAAAAACAGAAAGCAGTCCAGCTGATCCAACAGTGATACGCGATTTAGTTGATTTAAACGAAGAAAGTCAAATTAAAGCTTTGAAGCAATTCCAAATATCAGCTGAAGATGTTTCCGCATGTCCATGTGGGTCTAAATTTTTTGGTTTAAGGCCCACCAGTACCTGGGAAATCTATAAATTCGACTTTCCTGCAGGTAAATGTTCTTTGCACTTTTTATTAACTTATTGTTGATTATTCTGTTCTTATGATTGATTATTGGAAAAGTTATACATAAAAAGGTTAATTTATTAATTATTAATTATGTGGATTTTACCTGCATCTTGCAGGGTTGATTTTTATCAGGAACCCGTTTACAAGTGAAGGACAGAGATATTGGGTCGCGAAAAGTGTTTCGGATTACCCAAAGAAACCATATGTTACCAATATTGACAATCTTAATAGAATAAGCGGTGAAAGTAAATCTGAACCTATGGTTTGCGGGAAAACCGATGCCGATTTTTATAAAAAACTTCGATGGGTCACATTCGGCTACCACCACGATTGGGACACCAAAGTATAACAAGGATTTGTTTGTGCACTATCTATTAAAATTAATACAATTTACAAAGCTCCATATATATGTGGTATGATCGTAATAATTTTGGTTTGTTAATACCAGGTTTATTCTGATGATTACAAATGCGAATTTCCCACTGACTTGGGAGCATTAACTAAGTTCATTTCAAAAGCATTGGGGTTTGACGATTTCAAAGCGGAGGCAGCCATTGTGAATTATTATCACTTGGATTCTACGTTATCTGGTCACGTCGATCGTTCAGAAGTCAATCAGGAAGCTCCATTATTTTCTCTTAGGTATGGATTGATAAATAAATGAACATATGCCAAAAGTATTCTACAAAAATCAATTGATGATACATATATTTAAAGATGCATTCATTTGTTTCAGCTTTGGTCAAACTGCGATATTTTTAATTGGTGGACGAAGCAAAAATGTGAAACCACTAGCACTTTCCCTTCATAGTGGGGATATTGCAGTTATGACAGGTGAAAGTAGGTTTTCCTATCACGGCGTACCATGCATACTGCCTACATCTAATCATCCATGGATAGGTGAAAGCCATGAAAATGAAAATGTATGTGAAGTGATTGATTCACAAACAACTCCGAAGAAACTGAAAATAGATGACACTGTATCAAATGAGGATTCGAGTGATTCAAAGTGTAGTGTACAAGATTCCATTATTTTACATAGAAGTAATCCTTTAATTAGGCAAGTTTTAGATAAATGGTCTAACTTTCACATGGACTATGTTTCAAAATCAAGAATTAATCTTAATGTTCGCCAAGTTCTTTTCCCAGGGCAAAATAGTTTATGTAGTGAAAAGTGATGATAAGGAATCTGTTTAGATTTTGATCTTGTTTTAATACGTGTGTGACTGAGAGCAATTTATGAAATATTTATAAACAAGTATTATTATTATGTTTTGATTGAATACGACAAAGTGGATTTTATTTTGTATTACAATGTGTAGATTTATTCATTCACCATATCTTTTTGCGAGCTGCGCCATCATCATAAATACTTTACTTTAGATAGGTAGAAGTAGATAGTACTTATGGGTTATAGTACTTAATCAACATTGCACTGCATACTTACACCGTACTATCCAACATACGACACACTATTTCTAGTACATTTAACTGTTTGTACACATTAATAACTGTGTCGTCTATTCGTATATTTGATAAACCAGTGTATGTTTGAAACATCTCTTAGTGTTACACACCAAAACGGTCTAAAATAACATCTGCATATTTTGTTTTAACAATCAAGAGTTGAATTTTCACGCTTGTGTGAGTACTTTAACTGAATCAATTCCTTGTAATGTTTTTACACAGTTACTGAATAGCATGAGTCAGAATTTCATTATGTAAGAGCTGCCGAGTAGGTTTTCTGATTTCGTAGCACAAACATGATTTTTTCAAAACATTGCAATCTCCTTACTGATCTTGATGACAATGTTGGTCTTGATGGTAATTTAATTGCTTACACTGTTACACTTAAAGTACATTCTTATCTACACATACGAACATAGATCACAATTTACCATTTTGGATAATCTGTCCACAACTACTTGTATAGGTAGTTTTATATGATTTCATACAATTTTTTATGTTTAGACAGTTCGAAGCATAAATGTTGCAATTTGCTATAGCTAATAATATAACGAATTGCAAAACGAAAGCTGGAATCGATGGCACTTCTCAATTAAATACAAATCCGTAAATTAGAAACGGTAACGATAGAATAGTGAAATTTTTTAAAGTTAATATTAATTAAGCATATTAATTAATTGAAATCATTTATAGACATAGAAAAACTAAAAATACGGCTTATCTATAAGCACAAATGTTATCCTAACTAAAGATAAGTACAAAAAACCGAAGTAATTAAGTTTTCTGTGGTAAGTATGAATAGCCAATTCTTTCTAAAGATTGGATCATTTTACTTACGTTACAGTTTACACACTAACGCAAATTCTTTATATACAATTATGTTTAATCTGTAGGACAGGATATTTTGTACTATTATATAATGTAAATGGGTATCGAAGTGGATGTCGTATGTATTATGTATGTATCTGTGAAAACTATTTAAAGATTACTGTACCTACCTACCTACTCAACTTCTACTGTTTCGGTAAATTCGGTATAATATATGTATTTACTAACTCTAAATGACATTCTATCTAAATTCTATTACATAGAATTGCTAATTAATGGGCGCAGTTATAATAATAGGTAATTTATAACATCATGTAGAAGTTTTACAACTATTTTATGGTTCGTTTTCATTCAGTCCGTAAATATAAACAATAGACTTCAATTTTCCTATGCAATTGTTCTTACGTTGTAGGTATACTCATTTGTTTCCTAACATTAAGGAATGTTCTTTAATTCAACCGTAAAATAATTGTGCCGCCTACATGAGATAAAAGAACGTGCCTATGGAGAACAAACAGCTTAATAATTATACACTTCTTTTGATTTTACACAGATATAAATTCTGTCCTAAGACTATTCAATCGTTACATTGTAAAATCTAACGCGACACACCTATCAGCTACTAGTTCAACAACTTTAAGTTACATACAAGTACAAACTCAATTACAGATCGTAATACTTAAAAATTGCTTTAACTGTAATGATATTGGTCTACAAGGAAATATTTTAATTCTAAACGCAGCTGCAACTGCTTTAGTATAATTAGGTATAATTATCTACTTTTACAAATACATAATAATAATGAAGATGAAATTCATAGAAGGACACATTATTAGATTAAGTATACAGTGACATAAGTGTAATTGTAATTAACATAATATTCGACTAATAACAAACAACGCATATTTATGATTCCTTGGATATTTCTCTTTAGTACAATATCCAGACCATCAAAACGTACAATAAGATTATAGGTAAAATGTAGAAAGAACTCGTCATAACCGCAGAAAATCAGTCAACATTATCTTGGAATATAAGTCGGACGTAGCCTATCGCTCCTTCCAACGGTGTGGCACAAAACGGGCACTCTGCTTGAAGTCCTTTGGTTCCATGAGGAATTGGCATGTTGGCCCAATACCTTTTACATACAAATCAATCAAAAATTTAATCATTTCTTTCTTTTACAAAATGTCTGTGCTAGTTTCTCCACATAAATTCACACGTGCCTTAAATGATATTTATCATAGCAAAACTCTCAACCATTTTAGACGCGTATATTATTTATCTCACGTCTTTTCAAAAATGGATTTCTTTTACATTTACAAATGGTATAACATAACTTACATTGCAGTTCTTTCAGATACCATGTGTCCACATGGGAAGAACGCATGTGAAAGAGGTCCATTGTCACAGTAGGTAGCAGGTTCATACGACATTGACAAGGCGACATAAGGTCCACTCATTATACAAATAGGACAAGTACGTTCTTTCGATTCTGCGCCTTTTTTCATCCCCCATTCATGTAAACCTTGTACGTGCCCGCATCTGCAACAAAATACAAGTAAACATATAAAAGGGATCTTAGGGAGTTATTAAAATAATTTTCATCGCTTTATAAGTTAAGTGCATGTAATCCCATGCTTAACTTTAATATTTATGTGGGCTTACATGTAGTAAATGCATCTATAAACAGTTTTCAACTTACTTTAAATAAATATATGGCTCTCTATCCAACGAATTAGTTTTTCTTCCTACTACAAGTGTGTTCAGTCCTACAGGGCACTGTGGTCTTCCAGCATTCACTAGGTCAAGCATCCGTTCCAGCTCACGTTTTGTCTAAATTCATAACAACACATTTTATACATCATTCACTGTTGCATTTTATTACTCTTACTTGCATTATATCACATACTTTCTAAACTCTAAACACACTTAACTTTAATTAGGAACTCTACGTGTACTATAGTAAATACTCAGGGTAATTTGGAAGAACATAGCAGGAATTGTATGTTAACACCGTGATTCTGTCACCATAATTAAAAATAATTACTGCATAGAGTAAATCGAAATTAATTTTCTATTCCTCCTTCCACCGCTGCATCTGCATCATTACAACTAATTACCTATTGCTCCTCTAAAGCTGGATGATTAAAACTCGTCAAAATGAGAGATTCACCCATAAAGAAAAAACATATCATTAGAGACACGACGTATACATCCTTACTAATTGCACGTTGTATCTATATCCCTAATTTCAGTAACCTTACTTATAATAAATCTACCCATGATATTTACATAGGTATCTTTGCAGTATGCATATTCAAAACATAACAGGTGAGGTGCTGTTTTTCTGTTTAAAATATCTTTCCATTACGACGAGGACGGTCTCTAGTATACATGTAGCGTGTAAGCATTCACGTAAGTGTAAATGCAACTAGAGCAGATAAATTGCATGCATATTTACATAATTTGTTTTGAAGTTTTGGTAAGTTATGTTGGTTAAGCGTGTATAGTGGTAGTATCAGTTTGAGTATCACCTATAAGTGAATGAACTACTTTTCACATGGAGAGGTAGGCAAAGAAAATTTGCATTTGAATTCGTTCCAAATTCTCAGCACTCTGTGAGCATGCAAAGTTTAATAAGGGAGAGAGTTCTTTTCTTCTCTCTGTCTGCTTAAAATTGTGTGAACAGAACTATCCACATTCAGACTGCAGCTTTTGCTTGTCATCAATCATGCACTATAACAAGCTATGTCACTACTACAGGATCTGAACCTGAAGAAGAATTTCTACTACATACTGTATAATACTCAACACATCTACTTTTAAATGACTCTACTTTACTCAACTCCCAGCCGACCGATGATGATGGCATTGTAGAAAGACAATGGAATAGATTGGAATTGTCAGGTTTACCACATCCCTGTCATTACTGGAGAGAGAGAGAAATACTACTGGTACACAAAGGAAGGATAAAATGGAAAGCAACTCACCGGAGATTTTTCCAGTCCTTCTGCTGATCTCCAAAGAAGTGTGACCCCACACAGGTCAATCATGGACCCATCCTCAAGCACATTGGACTCAGTCTCCATCTTTTTGCCTTTCTGTGGAGCAGAGCGAGACTCCCGCATAGTGTAAAGGCCTCCGTTGACGGAAACTTCTCTCCAAGGCAATGGTTTAGCGTTCCCTCCCACGAAGGATCCTTTCACATGTAGTAACAGCACTCCATTCGTTGTAAGGCCATCAATCACTCCGTTCTCTTCCCATTTGCTCGCCTTCTCCTGTAATACAAAATATCACTTTGCTTTAGACTTCCAGACCAAAGTGGATTAGTTGATGGTTATATAATACGATGATCACTCTGTCTTCAATAGTGGAATACAATACAAATAGAATACCTACTCGTTCGTATAATACTCAGACTCAAATGAGCTTCCATGCATGCATGCCGTAACAAACATCATCACATCTTGTCCATTAATGCGAAACTCTTGTTAGGCATAACCTCTGTGTCAATGAAATTCATTTATTTCTATATTGCATGACAATACCAGTTTTGTAAACCGAGAGGAGAATCAGGATGCTGCGGTGGAGTTAAAGCCAAAGCAAACCTTAGCAGATGCACTTGTAATTATGTTATTTAAATGCAACTGTAACTTATACGAGGAAAGTAGTACATTACAACGCTCAGAGGACCTCTTCGACAGAAACCAGAAGGCGAAATTCCTATTACAGTAATGAAATGTATATACCTATTGTGCTTGCGTGTATTATGTTTCAATTAACCACACTTCAGATCTGCTCCAAATCCATAAACCATTTGCATTGCAATATCTGCATGTGACCACAGGACTCATCTACTTTTCATAAAAGGCAATCTTTTCACTAGAATTTTCTACTTACTAAAAGTTCATAGTTGCTTTGCATAATTTATCGTGCACAGATATTAAATTTCCATTATCGACAACATGAAATATTACTGATGATAATAATTACTTAGGGACTGCAGACAGACTAAACCGTAAATTCCTCTCATGCATTCACAAATTGATATAGAGGCAGATAGACTCAAAAGGTATATATACAGATGAATATTATGCTACTACACTTATGAATTTTTGCACGAATACAAATTATACTACTAAGCAATATTAGTCTTTTTGCATGTTTTTGCAGATTCCTTTTGCATTCCTTGATTAAAGTAAGGGATAATAGTGTAGGATGTTTAATATTTCTCTTAATGGTCTATATGTACCTAGCTATATTTTATTACAATTCCATTACTGTAATTTACGGATGATTTAAACATGGAATGTTATGACTAACTAAGGTTTGTGATGTAAATTCATTCTGAAGACAATGACTTCTTCGGGCAACTTGGTAATTATTATCGAAATAACTTTGCAATGGAATGACGCAAAATTTTGTAATTCGATCTCAGAAGTCTGTATGCACTTTAATAATGTAGCAATTGTCTACTGCTATAATAACCTATATTAATTTTTTGTATAATATGTGTATACATAGACTCATAGTTAAGATGGAATCTGCAGTTAGGTATTTGTCAATTAGGTGTACAATTTCACTTAATAGCAGGTAGTCTTATTATTGAGTGTTTCACGTTCACATTCACGTGTTTAATTTAATTTGACATTGGAGCACAAAAGTGCAGTTGATCTTTCCAGGTAATTTGTAATAGGTTATCCTATACTCTATCTAATGACGTTGTCAGTAATAATTTTACAATAACAACTATCGTTAAGCACATTAAGCTTTGTGAATGTGACGCAGTTACATGAAACCGAAACCAAGGTAGAAAGATAGAGATGAGGATAAAATATGGCTTTGGCTATAAGTGTGCGACTTTTAAAGCTCTGTGAAATGTTTAGACGATGTAGCAAGAACACTGCATTGGATTCACTTCCATTTGGCTGATTGGAATCAGAATCCGATCTACTTTCCGTGCCATCTCATAGAATAGAAAACTGAGTGTTCATCATACGGCTACAGGGCAGAGGTTAATTAAACTCTATAATATAATTACGACAAGAAAGACTCTATCGTATTCTCCGATTGCAATATATATTATCTATTCAGTCTTTTCAGGTTACACCAAAGTCCTGAGTGCCCTACTTTCTCATCTCTATAGATTTTATTTCGGAATTATTAGTTCACAACTCCTTTCATCTTACCTTCAAACGAATACTCACGTTATTAACGCTAGGCGAGACTATAGGCGAGGTGTTAAATTAATTTGATTTAGATTATAATTTACACATTGCATATGAATTTGAGGGCTTTGCTTTGGTAGAAAGGCCATAGCGTGTATAAATGGTAAATGTGAAGGTAGAACTTACTATCATTATATTTCTCTATTATTTTGCTCATTACTTACCATAGTGTTAATTATTAATTTCTAATCAAAATTTTATGGATAAAAATCTTCAAGGCAGAATAAAGATACCGATACCATCAGTGTGTTGGTATGTGTTTTAAATATTCGGTTTATCAGTAGTACACCTTACACCTATGACGATTTAAGACTTTTCTTTCCATGTGTGAAGTTTCAAGTGTATGAATTGAAAACTGTAGATATCTGCAGGCTCAAAATGTGTAGGTATCTTCTTTTTAGTTCATATTAGAGTTAAGGCGTTCTGACGAGCATTAATTGTTAGGGAAGAACGTGCATAATACTTTAATAATAACATTCATAACGGACGGGAATAGCGAAAACACCTAAAAACGCCTATGGTGATATAATTAAAGTTGATGTATTTGTATAGTGCAGTTCTCATAAATTAGTCTGCAATTCACACTTTATCTTCCACACCCAGACGGCTCCAATTTTGTCTCCATGCAGAAAGTATCGACCAGAAGAGCTCAGGGAGGAAATAAAACTTTAAGTTTAAATACGTGACTTTTCTAAACATACAGAAAAAAAATCTTTTTTATATTCTCCAGCTGCAACACTAGTTTTCGCTACAGAAAGTTGCTACACTGAATGCAGTGATAAGCACTTCATAAAATTGCAAATGTATGTGAAGACCTTGCATATGCAGTAAGACGCCTTAACTGTAAAGTATCGCGCATTCTCCTCTGAAAATGAACTGGTCCGATAAACTGAATACATAGAAAATAGGAAAAAATATCCGCATTAATTTCGTAGCACAGAAATTGATGTTGTGCTTACACAAACAACAATAGAGAGTTAACTGCAAACAAAAATCGTGACAAAATCGCATTTATATTTATTTATTTATTTAAAATGAAATTCCGTACAGCCAACTCAGCAGAAAAATTCCAAAGTACTTTTTTCGCACTGTGAAGAAAAGTAAAGTTGGTAGCAATATTATTACTGTAGCACGAGTTGAGAAGAAACTCTGAGAAAGTATTTATTTACTGCGTCATAATTCTCTTTCATGTTTTCTTTGTTACTATATTTATCACCTTTCTGCTTTCTCTTTTTTGCAAATGCGTCCTTAGTCCCACTCATATATCTCACATTAGATCAACACCAGACACTAGCCTTCCACTACTATTTCTTCACACACATTCAGCATCTCTACTTTTTACCTAAAATAAGCATCGAGTAGTTTAGGAACAAAACTACCAACACCAACAGTATATAGAAACTACTTACATAGATAACAATAATAAGGAACGAAGAGATGAAGCCGCAGGAATTTATCATTCCATCTCTTTCATACAAAGCTAACATTAGTCCTGCTTACTTATATGAACACCCGAACTGAAGACGTGCACGATTTTGCTCATAATTCACCCACCACAACTCATAAAGATCCTTTAGCCTTCACACAGCACTCAACATTACTATTGTCTAGTAATGAAACGAAGCAGGGCTGAAAATGAAGAAAGTTTAATACGCACACGGATATTGACATAATCTACTTCTACTCGAACCCCTAGCCTCCTTTGCAAAAACACATTACAGCAGATATTACAGAAATAAACGAAGAAAATACATTTCATACCTAAAACCCGCTCGCCAAGGAAGATCTCATCAGAAATCTTTAATACATAAAGATATCTTGCAAAATATTATACAAAGCTAAACCTACCTCTCTCTTTCTCTCTCTCTCCTAAACCAACCCGAATTGAAGTGTAGCCAACCTGAAAGCTATATAAACATGAACCTTGGTATTGTTGGTGTGATCTTGATCCGTTCTCATTATTATATTATACTGCATTCTGAATCTTATAATAATTCTTCTGACATAGCTAGTCTGTTTGCTGTACTTTCTATCTTACTTTCTCCGCACACAATCCAATCACATTAAATCAACGAAGCAAATTAAATCCGATTCCTCCACTGCATTCTTATTGACTTTCCCTCAAGGCAAAATTTTGCTATCATAATAGAATACATACCCCCTAGTCAGCCTTATTTCCGTTTTATTCGCAAAATCCAATGCAATGCCCAAAAATCTATGTCAAGGCGATGCAAACTAATCATTGGAACTGTCTCGCCGTTTTATATGTGCACTCTCTCAATGTTATCCAAGTAGTTCGTTCTTTCTTTTTGCTACCCGCTATGCAAACTAATGCATTGTAATATTTTCTACTTTAAATGTATACAGTCTACTAATACTGCATTGTGTTCTTTCTCTATTATTACTAGAGAGGTATCCGCTTCAGTCTTCTTGTGGGCTGTACATATACAGAATAGTAATAGCAGCAATAACACTACCACCCATATACACGAAACGATACTTTCATTAATATTGCCTCATATTATTCTTTGTATATCATTGAAACTTTCTAGGAAAGAAAACCTGCCAGCTTGCTCTCTCTCTCTCTCTCTCGAGTGCTGAATAGGGAATGAAGTCCCAGTTGGCTGGGGCTGTGTTATGTTCCGTTCAAGTTACCTTGTAGTCAACATCTGTAGCAATTCCAAGTCAAATGAAGTCAACTTAAGTCACCAAGCTTGTTCTAGCACTAGTTTGATCTGTTTTGTATATTGTAGAGTAACTCTTACAAGTATACATTCGTTCTGAACCTACTTTCTACATATTCACGCCTATATAGCTATAGCTTCATAAACACTGTGTAAAATTATATCCCTAATACAGCCAAGTCATCAAAATGCCACAAAGAAGCTCTTCACATGATTTACGCCTTGATTTCACAAACTGAGCAAAGGTCAATTTATCTCCGTGACTGCTTGTACTTTCTTTCTCAGATGAAATTTCTTTACAGCAACATTAAGCTTTGGAACTCCTCCTAGAGATATATAGGTGGAGATATTTTATGTTATAATGTGCCTATAGTGTACTCGAAAGGGTTTGTTCTGAACATAACAGTAGTAGTGGTGGTGAAACTGTTTTACTGTCAGATGACACTATAATGTTGCCACTATGCTACTGGTAACTCCCTATTCAGTTTTCTGTTTCATTGTTCTCAAGTCCCTTTAGTGGTGCATGAATGCTATGCAGAATTGAGTGACATGGAGTGAGATTGACGTACCGTGAAGCAACTTGGCTTGATGATATGCGACAAACCCTAATGTCATTTTCTACTGGGTTTCTGCAGTTATTTTCTCACTCTCAGTCTCAATAGGTAGGTACTAGAGAGGTAGTAGTAGTAATAGTAATGAAATAAAAATTCGTTCGTGCATAAGCTGCAAAGCGCTGCAAAAGGCAGAAATACACGGCCAAACTAAAGTAGGAGTGGTAGGTAAGTACAAAGCACACGTATTAGAACTTATGTGTGTACTTGGTTTATTTTACTTTATTTGGAATTGACTGGCTGACTGCAGACGTGCATTATTGCACATTGTTTGTTTGAACAATAGCAAACTATTTAACCATACCAGGCAAACACACGCTCTGCTACAATAAATACAGATAGTTGTAATAGTTGTATCGTAAACCAAAACAAATACGACATATCCTCGCATACGAAAACAGTGACAGGTAGTAAATGGTACACCATTACAGAAAACATAGTGCTTAGTTAACGTTGATAGCAATCTCAAATGAGGCTTAGCAAACGATACTTTACTTTGCTTCACCGATTCGATTTGGCTCGCAACACCTTTTAACATAACACTAACCAAAGGCAACATCAACACTGACAGAAATGTGTCATGCCTTACAACTAAGTTATCCACACCGTGGATTCACCACTAGCTTACTTAAGAATGCGATATACTTTTAACTACCTACTGTATAATATATAGAAAGGGAAAGAGGAAAACTTGGGATTCTGTTTCAAGGTAGATTGTTGTTTGTGTATAATGTTTGCGTTAGTGTATGCTTTGCTGAGCTTCTTGTGTGTGTATTGTCTCGTATCACATTCTCAGTCTCTCTGGAGTAAAAGTCTACTCTGTGACAGTCTCCAAGACCAGACCTGCATTACAAATAGCGTGGAAATAGAAACAATGTGGGATGCACGTAGGTAATAGCACAAGACACGACATAATGTACAAAAGTTGAGCTTCTAGTGTCATATCCCAATACTTATGTATTAGTAGACAAAGTATATTTTATATAGGTGTAAATACTTTCCCTCAGCAGTAGAACTTATCCAAGTCGAATAAAAATAAGAACCGCACGAAAAAAGCTGAAACTACTCCATCTTTAATGTAATATCCTAATGCAAAAATGCCAACTCCCTTTGACAAGAAGATGAATATATGTTGATATCTTCTCTGGCGAATGTTATTGCATATTGCATGTGAGATGTATACAGTTGATGTGCGTTTCTTTTTTATTTTTCTTTTGTGCAGTGAAAGTTCACAAAAAAGTACGAGATAGTAATGGTACTGGCACTGGGACAATGTTATTATTATCAATAAAGTATATAATAACATTGTACTAGTATGTACAGTATATATAGGAATAAAAGTAAACTGGGTTTATAATGGTTGAGAAACATAGAGAGAGGCTGTAAAAGTGTAAAGCAGGTCCAGGTAAACATTTAGGTACACCACAGGTTGAGATGTTAGAGAAAGTTATAGAGGAGTATGTAGTTGTTGTGAGCTCTAGTTTCTGATCTTCATTTCGAACATCAACTGCATGTACTCTACTTTCTTTCGTGTCCTCGCAAAATTGTAACTTTTGAAGGAACACAGGAGAAACATGCTCTTTCTATTCGAACACCAAGCTACTTTAGAAAGTCACCACACTTTTTCCTGAATGCAGACAGGGGATGTTGCTATAATAAAAGCTACAATGCTAAATAGTAGTTCAAATGTAAAGATATTATACAACACAGTACACTTTATATAATATAGGCATACTCTTATATATTGTATATTCATTTATCTATATAGGATCTATATGCTTGTTCCTATGTCCATGGATTCATTTTAGTTTTTCCGTTTCCTCTGTATGATGCTCTCGTTTTCCTCTTTTACTTTTCTTTCGCGTCCACTTTCCTATATATGGTTGTACCATTCTCAAGGATCAGAGTTGGATCGATAGCCTCATTTCCTAGATTTCCAAATCCCCAGACGCAACACCAAACTAAACTCGAGCTTCTACTACAGAGAGAGAGAGAGACAGAATATAGAGAGAGATACGAAGTAGTAGTGTGTTTTGTAGTAGCTAAAGCTACACACACACACACATACGTGGTTCGCTACTGAAAAGTCTAACATGATATTATTTGGGAGGAACACTTGCTGGAAGGACGTGTAGGTATATTATGTATGTAGGTATGTATGTATATGTATGATGTGTAGTAGTACTTGGATTAAGGACGCGAACTGCAGATGATCGTGAGTTCCTCTTGTGTTGCTGCCGCTGCTGATGCTGTGATGCGAAATACTAATACTTGAACACAAGTACAAGTTACCCAAGTGAAGTCAGGCTGAACAGGGCAAGAGAGAACACAAAGCTTTTTAGATTCTACGTATTTAGTCAGTTGTAGAAGTCGTAACTCTTGCAAAGTACCTCAACACTACTAACCCGCCAAGCCATCGGATGTTCTGGTTCAAATAAAAGTACTATGCTGCTTTAATACTCAAACAAAGTCGAATGCATAACGAGTGACGACAACAAAATACTTCTTCTTTAACAAAGGAGGAAAAAGAGGAAACCCTTTCCATAATGCTAATATGATGCATCTGTAAAGTTCCGCGAGAGTAAAAGAGTTTTCTGTCTTCTTCTTCTTGACTAGCAGTTCATCTACTTTTACAATTTCGATATGAAAAAAAGAGAGGACTACTAAAGTTCTTTTTGTGCTGAAATGGAACTTAAAATAGAACCAGAGGAAGACGAGAGAAAGACAATTCATTACAAATACTTTTCATAGCATTCATTCAAACGACAGTGAAATACCTTTTTACGACTACAGATCATATAATGATACAAGAAGACAGACAAATGTTCTTATTATTATATTCTTCGGGAGAAAATATCTTGACATGCATATAAAGGTTTCCTTTAGCACTTTATTGTGTGTACTACGTAGTAGTGGAGTATCTTTATAACTTGGTGGAAATAATAGGTCAAGTTTTTTGTGGGTTTACATGAGATGGTACAGATATTTGCTTTGCTATCAACTTTCTTCTCCATCATTCATTTTATCGAGAGTTACCTTTCTCCAGCTTTCTCATGTCTTTCACCACGCCAATTCTGTCGCGTCGTATCTTTCTAAAAATATCACAACTTACTTATTTGCAATTTCAAAGTGTCTGTCTTTTTCTATTTCGTTGCAATAAGATAGCTATATAATCAAATTGCCTGAATTTCTGAGCGAAAGTTTCATCCATCGAGCACAGATCTAATATCTCTTTTTAAAAAATCCGTTGTCTCTCTCTTTTTCTCTGTGCTTCTCTCAGCGGAACTCTATCAGTATTCCAGTCGCTTCTTCAAATTCATTTCATCTGATTTCATTCTATCTCACTTGATTCAACTCAATTCCATCACAGTGCTATCCTGTCTTGTGTATTATGTGGATCTCTTCCATAACTTCTTGCTTATGGATTTCGTTTGAGGTGGATATGGCTCACTATTCTTTCGATTTTACAGATACTACTCGTCGTGGCTTAAAATACCTGGCACGTGTGTGTGTGGGGATATATCATACACAACATCTTTACTAGCTTCGTTTCCCTGAAAAAAGGAAATACCTGCAACACAAAACATTCCTCGAAATAAAGTCGTGGCAGCATCTTCTTACGGCTGACAAGACAGTGCTCTTTGTCCCTGCTCTTTCTCTTTTGATGTCATTTCCTATATATCCTTTGAATTTAGTTTTACTCAGTAATTCAATAAATCATGTTCAGATCTTCAAAATTGTGTACTTCCTTTAGAATCCTACACTTTTATTTTCTTCACAAATGAATCGAAAGCGTAGGTAGATTGGGACAGAGAGGTTGGCCTACCAGATGTAAACCTACCTAACGTTTGTAAGCAGAATGAAATATAAGCAATCTCTGCAATTTAATTATATAGGCACCGTATACGCCGTGTACTGATGAATAATGCCTGACAGTCGGGATTCTGAAGTGTATTATGTTATACCTACGGGGATCATGTTTAATTGACGTCATTAAAATTCTACTTTGTGCTTCCACAGGAAATTCTTAATTGGGTGCAAGAAATATTCCATATACACGAAATACACAAAGGAATACAGAAATTTATGTGCGCTCTATTAGAAGCCACAAAACTACTGAATTTTGCATTGATTGTCAAATGCTGCTGTATTTTATCTTTAATGCGAGTGTGCCAATGTTTAAGTAGTCTGCTCTATTTCGTGAGGAAATGTTTGATTATTTATAAGAATTAGTCTAGCTCAGAGTCGCATGTGTATATTGTATGGTATATATGGGGATCTGCATTGCATCTAAATTTGGCCATATCCTGCTCCATTATACTTAAGCTAAGTTTCTCCCATTCGGATTCCATTCAATTACGCTTTCTGTTCATTTCCATTGCCATTTCAATTCTTCAAGAGGAAAGTTGAGAGGAGATGATCTTATTATACATTTATGCTGTCCTGTTTTCTATTTTATTGGACTGTTTTCCCGTAGTCATTCCAGCATCCGTAATGTCGCAATTTGTTCTACTATTCAGAGCAGACATTAAGGACCAGAAGCAACTGCTCTGATTCTCTGTGTCCAAATACTCACTTGTGTACATTTGGAAACGTCGAAAAAATATACTTCAACAAAATACATGTACCTACATAGTTCGAGGAAACTCTTATTTTCTAGGACAATACCATCTGTGTGTAAGTATGTGTATACAGAGAAATGAAATTTTTGGTTGAAGAATAGTTGAAATAAACTTTTAACCCCGTAAGGCAAATATTTATAGCGACAAACTATGCCAAAACCTTCTAGCGACCTCGCACATACAGTACGGCACATAAGGAAGACACGGACATAAAGCCTCTTACACATGCAAGTAGAACACTGAACCAAATTACTAAACATACATACAAATACAAAGGATAAAAGCAAATGCTTCCTCACTACGGTAAAAACTAAGAAGCTCTAAAAACGAAGAATTCAAAAGCTCCCAAGTAGATTGCTGGAGAATTTCTTTCGAGGTTTTACATAAAAACAAATGCTAAGACTCTCAGCTTAACTCCTATCTTTACTTAATGAAAGGCATGGCAAGGAAACTCACAGTCTTCAGTTTTAGTCTTAACTGAGCAGTTCAGTAACTTCACTCGCACTCAAAATCCGTTCCAGTATTCAAATATTCGTTCCACAGTTTACAATTCACTTAAACAACAGAGAGTGCCTTTACCATCGTGTCACTTCCTTTGCATACAACACACTGTCATGCAAATTCCACTGTTAACTCTGAGAAAATAATTTCATTCTGCTTCACTAATTTTACTTTACATTTATAAATGAATCCTACAACTCTCCTCAAGGCACGGCATGACTTGGTTGAACCCCCTCATTAATTTTTTCCTATTATCCCAGTCTCCTGTAGAATTTCACTCCTGGGAACATTAAATTGTGTGTCAAAAACTATTCCTTTGACGCTGGTGCCCTCACACACAAAAGATTCTTCCTAATTTTCATTTATATTCATTTTAGTTTCCAGAAATACCTTCTTCCATTCTACATTGTAGATTGTGCATTTAGTGCGTATTACATGTCACCCTTTAATTTTCACTTAAATAGGCATTGAACACCTTTCTCATCCTCATTCTGTAGGTAACTTAACTTAATTCATACCCAATACCCATGCTTTATATTAATCAAACCTTTACCATTTTATTTCAGATAATTATACTCCATCAAATTAGCGGGCTCATGTTAGTATTAATTCAGACATAAACAGCGAGAGCATTTCTGACAGCTATTACTTTTCATTACAGTATTGCCGCAGTTGTAACATAATAACGAGGACAATTAGAGGTTAAAATTCTTATACTTACTATTAGAATGCTTAAAATATTCGTTGCGGGAGAACAAACTAACTTCTAGTAATGCATTACAATTATCCGAAACGGCTGGCCTAATAGAGCATAATAACATTAAGTTAACACATTAACTATCAAAGTAAACAAAACTGATACTCATATTCATTCTAAAATTAAATTGGAATATCTGCAGTAACATTGCATTGCTAACATTTCGTTATAATTTTTTAAGCATCCGTTTAAATTGAGCTATCTACAATTAGGTAAGAAAATAAAATAAGCAAACTGTCTGTTTAAATTGCATTGATATTCATGTAACGTCGCAATTAAGGTTCTTCTTCTACTTTTAATTCCAACCATGTGACAGAGATGATAAATAAGATAAGTAACAATAAAAACAAAGCTCCCATTACACACAGTACTGGACTAGGGATTCAAAACATCCAATTATCTATACGTGCAAAAATACAAGAACAAAGTTTCTGAGCATGTGACTCACTTATAGCTACTTGGGTCATTAGTCATCAATCATCAACATAACATCATCAATGTCCACTTCTATTCTCAAAATACGTCAGCCATTCATTAAAAGCTATACTTACATACATCGTGAGTGAGTATAAACACAAAACTAGGCACATTGAAATTATTATTAGTCTATGTGCATAGAATCCATATAACATGTCCATTTGTTTGTCTAGAATGTAGATATACAAGCCTGCGTCAAAGAATGGATTTACAACAGTAGTATGTTGCATTAGAGCTGTTGGACAACGCAAAAACGCACAGAACGCGGCGGAACTAAGAGACTTACACAGAGAAAGGCAATAAACAAACTGCTGAGCGGCCAAAACGGACATGCAGAACGAATTCATACAGAACTTGGCAGTTCACGTTCACATTAAACATCGTATAAAACAAAGCAATATGCCAAAGGGCACTATCAGCTAAGCTCTTGACGGAAAGATTTTTAGGGCTTCGTGTATTCATCTTCTTTGCTTACTTTGGTCATGCAATATTAGTACTATTGATGTTTGATTTAGATTCTCGTATATTTTCAAGTAATAATATAATATCACCGTTTC
>JABASD010001691.1:0-35997 GCA_019776165.1 Pogonognathellus flavescens
GCCCCATCCGTTCGCACCACTCGTTTATGTGAATTACAGTGTCATGCAATTTAGACATCAAAATATAAATATCTTTATCACTGAAATAAATGACGACATTCAGACTCATTCAGTCTCTTCGCTCCAAACAAAATCAGCTTCATCTCAAAATTGGATTGACTTGTTTGTGGCTTTTTCTGAATGCTTATAAATCCATTACGGATTTCATATTTTTCTTGATTGAGCTTAGGTATTTACAATCTTGTATTTTTCCATGTTTCTAATCGCTGAAATAGTTAGGAGTGCAGTATAAGGAGTAAGATAACATTAATTACACACGAACAACCGTAGTTGAATTATATGTAAAGCCTATGTATGTTGCCCAGATCATTTTATTATGTAGCACAAGATGTATATGTTAATGCATATGTACTAATGTAGCTAAGTTTGAGTGTTTTGTATGTGCACAGAAAATAATCGCTAATGTGTTGGTTATGCAACAAAGAAAAAGAAAACAGTAAAGTTAGAAAAGTAAATTGTTATTTTCTTTCTTACTATTACTGATATGATGGGTTTGTACGAACAAAAGATTAAAGGACTGATGATTGTTAGGAAAAGGTTTTTGTGGACAATAAAGGAAGTGAATTAGGATTTGTTTCTGTTGAGTTCGCAAGGGGGAATAAAAGCGTTTAGAGTTTAGAGTGAGATTTTACGAGTGTTTGTACAACACGATATTTATTGTAGCGACAACAAAATAATGACTCAAAATATACAACAATAATAATAATAATATTCATACCACTTCCACGAAACAAAATGTATACGTTTCCTTTAAACCTGTGTATCATCCACATGACATAATTACTTTACCTTTATTCTATCAACTAGACCACTACTATACATAATGTGCATTTCTTTGCAATATCTGCGCTTTCATTCGTCCCTCTACACACTACCTATAAATTCTTCTGTTCTTTGCGTTAAATTCTTCATGTACATTCACATTACAACAAGCAGTCTGCGATTTGTATCTAATTGACATGATAATAATAATAATAATAGTAGTAATAATAATATACCAATCTTCTATACAGAGTAGGTAATAGTTATCTTGTAGTAGTATTTCCTTTATTATAATTATAGTAGCATACTCTCATCATAATAGCGATTTTTGTAATTTTGTAAATACAAACTGTATTGTTATTATCATTATTATTTAGTATTTAGTTATTAGTAGCTTATTAAAAATTTGTACTGTACCATTATGCGATTTACAACTTTATTTTTAGTATAAGTTTGTTCTAACAGTCGGTGGGTGTTTCACACGTTGCTCTTAAGAAAACTCAACACAACAGATGCAGATGATGATGATCATGAGAGATGAGATGAAATGTCAATTCAAACAAACTTGTAACCTTCCACAACACACACACTGTACACACACGTAACACGTAACAGAGAAAGAGAATACTAAACACCTCTATGTACATGCACTGTGTGTTTACACTTTCAACACCAAATCCTGCCAGTCAATAAGAAAAACTCTCGTCTCTTATTATTCTGTGTGTTTAAATACTACTTCCTGTGTGGATGTAGCAGGTTCCTTCCTTCCAACTCCCACAGCCGCCCAACCAGGAATTTCCAAATTCCGAAAAGATTACAATAATTGACGAGGAGGGCCCTTCTAGTGTAGCATTGCTAGAGGCCCTTCTCATTCACATACAATTTATACAAACACTTTTACATAACAGAGATGAGATGGAGATTAGAGCGGGGTCTCTGCGAATTACTTGACGTCGAAGTCCAAGCTTTCGAAGACGTTGCTCTCGCTGTCAAAGTCTGGGCTGAAGAAGTCGGTGCTCGTGTCGACCTGAGAAGCTGCCAAGTGACTTTGAATGATTTGGCTTTGTATGCTGTTTTCGTGGTCGCCGAATTGCTCCATGAAGACGGGTCTGATGACATCCGAACTGACGCTGCTGAGCATGGGGTTTCGGGGAGTGCTGGACAAAGATCCGAATCCCGAGTCAGGTGTGCTGGACATGAGTTCTTCGTAGTAGTCGTCGCTAAGACTTTGAAATAAGTTTGCTAAGGGCACGCTTTGCGATCGTGGCTGCATGTACAAAAGATTGTTGCTGTCTATGGGCTGGTTGCTGATCGACAGGTTACTTATTGGCGGATTGTTCGTCGTGTACATCGTCGTTGTCGTTGAGTAGTGGCGACGCTTTGTGTTGTTGTTCGCTGGCGGAGGATTGAAGATCGGTGTGAATTTGTTTGTCGTCAACAGCTGTCTCAGTTGCGGCCATTTCTCCTCGCTGCTGCAATTTTTACACCATACCGTTTTAACGTTAATGCAAATCACAGAAATGTGTTGCGTCATCCATATGTATACATTTAGCAATAATATTCGCAATACTTCTCTTACCAAAAGTACTTTTGCATTTCCGGCTCGTCTGCTGAAGCTGAAGAATCCTCCCTCTTTAATCGAGGAATGGGAAGCCTCTTACCTTCACTTTGCGACTTTTCTCCATTTGTCAAATTCTGCAAAGAAAGCAACAAAATTTTGTTTCCGTATTTTCCACGTAATATAAAATACTTATTTTTCATTATTTTATATATTCTCGGCTTTCTCCACATTTGAGTTAGTCCAACTAATTCATGTACGAAACAATGGTAACATAGTAAGTACCAACGTGAATACAGTCACACCCCCCTTTCCCCAGGTGATTATTGCATCTTGGTAAGTACACACAGAAACATGAAATGGAAGTCTGCAGAACACATTTTCGTATGGAAAAAAATACAAGGTACAAAAGTTATGTACATAAAAATATACGATGCTTTCTCTGAAAATTCTCTGGGTGAAAGTAATATTTGTATTATCTTCAACATCGAATCAAACTTTCACTACTCATTTATATTGCAATGAAAGTACTTCGGTTTATTTAATCAGTTTGACTTGAATTGTTGTATTGCATGAAATGGATCTGCAAATCAGTTGATTAATGGAAGGGTGATTTATACCTCACGGGCTCCGAAATGAGAATGTGTACTTACCCCTTGTAAATTATTTCCTCCAGCACTACTTATGCTGCGTTTCCTCTTAACTGAAGAACATGAAGAGCTGCTACTGATGTCAATTGTGTGTAAGACTTGTTCGAATTCTTCAAGACACTCCCACTCCTGACCGAATATTTTGTTAGCCCAATTTAATATTTTATTTGCTGTAGTCAGTTGGTCCACTGTTTGGTAAGGTAAAGACGGTGAAGCTATTTCTGGTAACTGAGGACAATCGGGAGTAGATTTCTTCCTTATATTTGCGTAACAATATCTGCAACACGTTCAAAATCAAATACACAAATGCTCTACACAAAAACTTCTTGTTAACATTTCATTGCGGATAACACACCTTGAATTCCCTCGCTGTCCAAGCCTTCTTGCTTTTACATCAGGAAAGACTTGGCGAACTATTTTTCCAAAATCTGCAGTAGACACGGGTTTCGATTTTACCTCCGATTTTAACTGAAACATATTATCCGTGTTTTGTCCATTGCAATGGTCCTTGTACATTCCATACACCTACAATGCATACATTCTCGTTAGTTATACAGATCCGCATTCATTTCTTAATGTGACTTATATAAAATGTTTTAATGGAAAAGTGGGAACCTCTTCTTTCGGAAGAGCCACCATATGGTCCTGGACAAAATTTGCCTTGAGCCATGTAACTGTTTCGTTTATTTCCACTCTTTGTTGACAAGATACACTTCCCCTGTTCACAAATGATTAAAATTGCTCCTTATAGGCTGTTAATGTGACAAACAAATGTGAAAAGAGTAATTGTAGAGAAATGTATTTTTACCCTGCTTGAGATGCCCTGAGGAGGAAAAGAACTTGTTCAGTTTTATTGAGACCCTTGAACTCTTCGACAATCTTGTTGACTTTATAACTGTCAGCAGGCTCGATGAGGCTGTCTGTTATCATACTATTCAATATTTCACTCCGCAGTTTTTCCATTATGTCCTCCCTCGGTTATTTTGTTTGTGTTTAATTGTTTTCTTATTTTATTTGTAGTATATATTTAGTATGTATAAATAATCTTGTCTTGTACTTTTAATCGTTTTGAAGAAGAACAATGAACTTGAAAATTATTAAAGTATTGAAGATAGTTTGTATTGTAAATATTATTTATTACTAGATTTAAGTTTGGAAATTATGCTCGAAATTTGCGTGTGCTGTCCGTTTATATTATTTATATAGTTGTAATACGGTCATATGGGTTATATGTGTTTAAATGTGTAAGTAACGAGTGTAGTATTTGTTCCAGTGAATAAGAGCTAATAATAATATATTATTCTAATATTATTATGTGTGTACTTGTGTAGGTAAAGATTACTTAGAGCGAGAGAATTACTAATATATTAGTGTATGTGTATTATGTGGGTAGGATTAAGTTTAAGTATCCGAAATTATCCAAATTGATTTTGAGTATATAGGCAAATGGAAAAATGTCGTTTAATGTCAATTTAGCATTAGCAAGTACTACTAAACCAACCACACGACAGTAAGCCAAAATATTTCTACAGTTAAAATCAGTAAATAAATTAAAAAATTTCGAAATGGATTCTACGATTTATATGGAAAAAAAATTACGGTTGAGATGAAGAGGGAAGAGATGGCAGTGAGGGATTTCCTCTCAACTTCTCATCCCACTGACAATGAATGTAGATAGCGTACACAGGACTCCCTCCATTCACACACCTACAGCCTCACCTGTCTTCACTTCCATATTCCATCACCCAATCCCTTCTTCCATGCAACACAAACATCCTTCGTCTAAAAACACCGACATTCCAAATCTAAACAAATCCTTTTCCCTTTACACCCACCCACTTTGCAGCTTACAAGTAAAGCAACAACTACAAAATCCTGTTTTTGGAAAAAATTTCAATTTTTAACTTTCACTGAAGAGAAAGCAGCTTTCTCTTTTATAATGGTAATCCCATTCAAAATTTTCTCCGATGAAAAAGTTTGTTGGTGAAATGATGAGAATAAAAGAGCGAGTGATATAAAACCCCTCAAATGATCAACCGTTTATTGTTAAACGCTGTAAAAGTATAAAATTTAGTTTTAGTAAGAGTTAGTTATTATTAACAGATATAATTTGATTGATCCAGCCAATGAACGAAGAGACTTTGACATAGACACCCGGAACATTTTGCCGTCCGCATCCGAAACCCCAACTAACTAGACCTGTCAATTCGTAAAATCCTTCATCTTGACACACTAAGGGACCTGTACAAACAAATATACTCTTTAGAACATGAGAAATGTGTTTTTAAATAAATATTTTTAAATAAGATTAGGTTAGTTGAAATAATTACCGCCTCCATCGCCTTGACAAGCGTCATTTCTTAGCTCTCCACCGGCACAGAAACTGGAAGCAGGAAGAGTAAACTCTTTTTCAGTGACTACATTGACTTTCTGGAGACATTGCTTTTCTGCCACTATTGGTAATGTTGCTTCTCTCACTCGCAATGGTATTGGTCCATCTGCATGCAAATTAAATTCGTTTACCAACAAGAACTTTCTAGTTTTGACATTTTCATATGTTGTGCATTCAAACTTATTTTAAATTTTAGAATTAGTGACTCACGTTCTCCCATGTACCCGTAGCCCGTAACAGTGCACCTTTTCCCTGGAATTTCTTTAGTTACTCCTCTAGCAGGAAGACACACAAGACAAACCCCTTCTTTCAATGCAGCTTGTCCCTGAAGTTTTAATAAAGCAATGTCGTTGTCCAATGTTTGTGAGTTGTGGTTGTGATGAATGTACGTTGTAGCCACCCGCAGAGTTTGAGCTCCGGGTGAACCGTATTTAGATGTTAAGTCGTGGTCTCCCACTCGAACGTATATCGCATCTCCAGATCTCACAACTAGTATTAATTAACAAAGTACAATTACACCAACGAAAACAAACATCACAAAAAAATAATCTAGTAAACCCGAATTAAGTAGAAATGAATTGTCTTACTATTCGTCACACAATGCGCAGCAGTGAGAACCTAAAAAGTTAAATGAGATTGAATAGCAGAAAATCAGTTGGCATTACATTTTTCAAAATTCCTATTTTAGGATGATAATTTTAATTAGTATTTTATGAGATGACTCCTCCTTACCCATTGAGTTCCAATAAGAGCTCCTCCACATAAATATTGATTTTGGGAATTAATAAGAGCAACTTGCCAGCACCATTCCCCGGGAAGAGAATCTTTTCCACCAACAACCCTTTTCTTTCTTCTTTTGCTGCTTGTAGGGTGTCCTTTGATTCCACAAACATATCGGCTGATGGGAGGACGTTGAGATATCGTTGTAAAGCTTCCGTGGTGTAAAAGTCCCGGATTAGACTGAGGTAATACAACTGTCTCTTCAGGAATTGCGGGTTGAATGGTTGTGTGAACGAAATTCGTGGCAGGAGGTGGATAATTCATTGCTGGAGGAGGAGGGAATTGTGCCAAAGAAGGTTGTTGTTGAGGTGTCATTGGAACTTGTGGAACTTGCTGAGGTTGTTGTGGAATGATGTACTGAGAATTATAATTTGCGGGAAGACTTCCACCTGGCACCTGGCCAACAGCATTCGGAATGGACCCGGGTATTCCTTGTGGCTGCTGAATAGGGTGTTGCTGCGGCTGATAAGGAAAACTTCCTTGAGGGTAAATGAAATTTGCCTGTGGCGGCTGATGACCCGCCACTAAATGCGGTTTCCCTGTAGATGCCACAATTACTTTGTCCGGAGAATTAGCTGGGATCACTTGATTCGCGGTGCTATTCAGTTCGGTGTGTTCCTTAATAGCAGTTTTCGGTGCGCAACATTTTGTTCCAATTTTAGGGCAGTTGAAGATTTCAGTCATTTCCGCTTGGTCTGTTATTGCATAATGTTACGTACAAATTAGATTCAAAAATTAAAAGTAAATTATGTTTTTAGGCGTCATTTTGAGACTTACTGAAGCAAGTGAAGCTTAACAATGCATTGATACAAGATCCAGGACACGGTGGTTTCACTTCTTCTCTGTCTTCTCCCGATGCTGGCTCCGAGGAGAACTCTTCGTAGTCTGGAGTGGTAGTTGTTGTAGAAGTGGTTGTTCTCATTGGAGGTGGCGGTGGTGGTGGCGGTAACATTATGGGATGATAACAACAAAACGAGTTTTGGTATTGACATTCGAAGGGTAAAGTTCTTTGACAGTGATTGTACAGTTGACGAGGAAAGCAGTAGCGAGGGTCGCACAAAGTGGGAGGTGGAGGCGGGGGAGGTGGTTGTGGCTTGAAATTTGGCGGTGGTTGCATTGGAGGAGACTGAACTGGACTTTGAGGCGGCATTCCTGGAGGTGGACCCATTCCCGGATGACCTGGTGGTGGACCCATGGGAATATTAACGCAGCACTGACGTCCATCCGCACAAAAAGCGTCATGATCCACCTTGTCACAGAATAAAGCGGCAAGGAGTGAATGACATTCTCCAGGACATGGAGGACCACTCTGAGCGTCATTTTCAGATTCTTCTTCTTCTACTCCTTCCTCTGAAGATGGCTTCTCCGACTGCTGAGATGACGAAGCAGCGGGTTCTTCCGTTGTCACTTTATTTCTTGACATTTCTTCAGAAGGACGACTTGTGGCGGAGGATGGATGCAGAGTAGAAATTTTCACTAAGTTTCTATTTGGTAATTGTGTTACTGGTTTGAAATTTGACTCCGTTGCAGGTTTCTGTTCGAAAATGGAAAAATGCATGAATCAGTACAAACAGGTTCAGATCAAGTTATACAGGGATGATAATTGTTGTAATTATGAAGTGAACTAACAAAGGTAACTATTTTATTAGACTGGCTATTTTGATTCGATGGTTGTTCGTTGGCCTTGAAAATTTGTTCGTCATCACTTTCGTCATCTTCATGATTTTTGAATTGATTTCCATTTTGATTCATAATCACAAGTTCACTTGGACGCAAATGAGGCTCAAATGCATCGAACGGTACACAACATCTCAGAGAGTCTTTGCACATCGATTTTATATTCAGCACTGCATCACAATATCTCGTCATTTTCGCTGCCACGCAAACCCCAGGACAAGCTTTAACTGGAGCTAAAAAAATTATCATCAAACTCTTCAAATCTTTTATTCATTATTTAATTTCTATCGCTATCAAATATTTTCCTTCCTAAATAAACTTACAAGCTGTAGCTCCGATTTCTGGAACATTATTGTTATGTGGCACATTATGATCCGTCTCAAGCTCATCATCTTCTAAATCACTAGCGCTTGGTCGTTCGGTTGTTGTTGTGGTGGTGGTGGTGGTCGTTGCTGCTGTTGGCTGTTGTGTCATGTGTTGTGGTCTCATTAATTCGGGAGGACGCATGGAAGGAACATTTTCTGAAGAACTTTCTGTCAACTTCTCCGTTGATTTTTCTGGACTGCTTTCTTCGTTCGAAGCGGGGGACGACGGTACTTGTTGCTGCTGTACCGGTGATTGTTGGGGAGGACCATTAAACCCGTAAGGTCTGTATGCTGGTGGTGGTCTAAAGGTATTTGGTCCATTAAACGGACCTGGATATTGTCCAAAGTGATTTGGTGGTGGTAATTGTTGAGGACGATAGAATGGATTTGGAGACATTTGGGGACCAGGGGGTCCCGGCGGACGACGACTTGGAAATTTGTTCTGAGGGTAAAATGTTGTCGTATTGACAACTTCGGGCTCTTTTTCCATGCAACATTTCAAACCATTCGGACAATCAGACTGAGAATAAAAAGACAAAAATTAATCTGTACTCGTAATAAAAGAACGATGTTACATGAAGAAGAATATACAGAAGGATACCTTTGAAATGTCATCACAAATAAAGGCTGCTAATAAATGCACACATTTTCCTGGACAGTCATTTGATGTAGCGGTCTCAGTCAAAGTGTCAAACAAACCTTAAAGAAAATCATCAATCAATTGGAAATCTTATCTCAATGCCCCACGAGCCAATCTTTTCTCAAAAGAAGAATCTTAAGCCAAACCATTTAAAAGACCGGCGAACGAAGGTCCACCGTCACTTTCTCCATTTTCCTCGTCCTTTTGCTGTCTGTGTCTATTATCGACAATTTTTGGTTTCTCTTCCTCCCGGTGATTGTCCTCTTCTTCATCATCCACATTCTCCTCTCGCACCTCTTCCTTGTGTTTCTCTGCCTCTGCTGCTGCCGCAACTTTCTCTGCGGCATCTGTGGTGGCTGTGTCGTCATTTTCTTCCTCATCATCCCCCTGATCATTTCGATTAGCGCGACTCGTGGTCGAATAATTTTCTCTAGTAGCACCTAATAAGAAACTATGATTGTCGTCCTCCGTCGCAGCCGCACTGCTGATAATTGCACTACTTGAACTACTGCTAGCATTGCTACTAAAATTATCCTCTACTGCACTTGTTGCGAGTTTTTGTGGCTGTGGTTGTTGTGTGTTAAGGTTAAGGCTGCTAGGACTAGCGGTGCCACTATTGCTACTGCTGCTAATAAATGTCGTGCTCGCTTCGGAGTATTCATTGACGGCCGCAGCCGTGGAAGTTGCAGCAGCTCCTTCCTCAATGTCAATGTCAAGGGAGTAAACACAAGCCACAATCACCAACAAAACACTGCACTTCATTTTATACTGTACTCACTCACTGAGAAAAGATTCTTCTTATCTGTTCTGTGTGTGTCGGCTGCTAAAGTTTTCTCTGTGCAATTTCCTCCTAATCACATTGTAGTAATCAACTCCTGCACTCTCTGCAACACTCAACAACTCAACTAAACCAAATTGGACTATAATAATATTATTTTGTCCGGAGCAAACTCCTCTTCACTTTTACGTGTCTTCTTCGTTCATAGGTAAGGTGTCCGTGGTAATTGCCCCGTTGTGTTGCAGCATATACGACTACAGACTTCAGTCGTTCGTGTGTGAATGCTCTCTCTCCTCACACACAGTTTCCTATCACACAACGCAATGTGTTCCAAGACTTGTTGCCCTGTGCGAGTGTGTATGTGTGTGTGCTATGTGCGTGTGGAAGCCAAAGAATAATATTGATAGTAGAAAAATGGGACTTGTGACGACACGACACACTGAGTTATTAGTCGATCGAGGTGCTGGTGCTATTACTTAGACGAGGAATTTGTTTGGAAGGCCAACCTGCAACGGCTGAAACATACCTTAACCTGTACTTCAACTACATTCTACACTTATTCCGTCTCTGTATACAATGTAGGACCTTTGGTAGAGATTTGAGAGGTGTGAGTGGAGGCTGCAGTAGTTTCGTAGTGGAGGTACAGGTACACCACCAAATTATAGCAGGACTCCTAGTCGCAGTCTTATCTTCTTAAGCCTTCGCCACTACTACTTCTACTACTTCTACTACTTCTACTACATGCATTATCGCCACCATTCCACTAAGAAAAGATATTCTCAGAAGAATCCCACCACTAACTTACTACAAGCGATGCAAACACGAAAAACCAAGGGAGAAGGAAAAGGATATTCTGCCGGGAGCAGTTTACTACATTATGTACCGCACATTCACATAACACGACACGACCGATCAGCCACTTACTCGTCGTCACTTTACTCCACAACCACCACCACCACCAACTAAAACTCCACCAAAGATGTACACACAACACAAAACGCAGCACTGAGTCAGGCCAACAACAAGAAGTGAGCACAACATACACCTCAGCCAAGTCTCTCTAACGGGACTTGCACTCTGCGTAATTTCTTCGTCTCCTCTCTCGTCTTCTTCTTCGCAGGATTCTTCTTCCTCACTCCAACCACCACTCCGCTCTCACACACAAAATACGCCGAGAGAGTTAACTGCAGAGTTAAACGCTCCGCATCCACCTTCACAGCAGCTTGTACACACACACTTTATATTCATACGCTGCAACCATGCACCATTCTCTTAAACCCAACACAGCCCTGTGTTAGGACTAGGCAAGGCAGACACAGAACGAGAAACTGTGATAATATTATTATTATGATGATTATTTCTGGTTGTGTGTTGTGTACAGCGCGACGATTAGGGTTGCCGATGAAGCTCGACGAAGAGTTTGACTCATGTTGAAGTTGTTCTTGTAATAATAATAACAGCACAATGACGCGATGCATAAAGCTTTGTCTCTCCTCTACTTCTTAGTGTCTGCACTCACACACATTCTTACTCCTAGTGCCACTCACCATGTAAGATGAGCGTAAATTAAAGTACAGGTGTTTTTATTGCAGTTGCAACCCTAAGTTGAACGAACCTTCCATTGTAATCTGATGGGATCTTGTCGATTAGGAAGTTAACTTTTAGTTGCCACTATCATATCGCTACTACTACTAGCAGGAATAGGAGTAGTAGTAGAAGTAGAAGTCCGTCTTCATAATAATTCTAAGGCTGAATGCTGTACATCCCATCAGTTATACGATGAATGCCTTGCACACACACACACAAGACAAGACGAGCAGCAGCGGCAGCAGTGACCACCCTGCCTCACTTGGCTATATCCATGCAATACGTTCTATTCCTACACATCTATCCCACACAGTATTCTATTACTACACTATATCTCATCCCATCCGTGTACTTTGTGTTATATAACTCTTTGGCAATTGGCACAAACAGTAGTTTAGTAAGGAGCAGGATGTCATCCCGGTTTTCTTTCTGCTTACAATCCCTTCCTCCTCCGATGAATGTACTGTACAAGTATTATTTACCTAATTCTGCACGTACTACGTGTCAGTGAAAAAGAAATGCCCTTCAAGCATCAACAAACAGTAACAATTCTCATATCGCCTTATTTTCATATTCCAACAGTACCTTCCTCCTCCTAATACATTACCAGTACGTACGTTGTAACACTCACCAGAACTCCCTCGCCAAGTCTCTTCCGAATTCGGATGAATAATTCAACTCCTTGTAAGAATGCGTTATTGCTACTTTGTGTATTACGATGTTTGCACTGTCATGTGCGCCATTTACATGCATTTAGTACTTTATGAAGACATTGACTATGTAGATCTCAAGACAGCGTGACTAGGATGATGATGATGCAATGAATGAATATGGCACGAACCCTTGCAACCTCATTCTCAAGTGTATTCTTAGTACACAAGTCATTTGAATGAGAATTGGAATGCCACGAAGCCATCACATCCCATTAACCATCGTCAACTCGTAAACAGTCAATATCTCTCTTATAAGCCAGTCCTTTGATTTAGCTGCAGCTGTGGATGCATTCAGCCTTTATATTGCTTGTAGGCTAAGCTAAGAGATTTGAATTGAAATGACGAAAGGAATCAAGTGTGAAATGGCAAGAGGGAGAGAGAGAGAAGGCACACAGGGAATATAAGCCGGATAAAGACAGAGAGAGAATAGTAAAAGATAGGATGGAGTCAGTCAAGTTGAACAACCCGAAGGTCAATGTTTTTAGCATATTACAGAGAAGACAATAGTACAATATTATTACATAGGAATACAGCTACTTCTTGAGAGAGACAGAGAGGCATGTTGTGTGTTGTGATTATGCAGCGTAGTCGTGGCAGAGCAGCAGTTAGCGATATTATAGCAATACCACTCAACTTATGCCATTCTTGTCTATACCAATAGCAGTTAAACTGCAATATTTATTTGTCTGTTCCTTGTGCTGTTGACGATGAAGCGAAGAAAAGGTGCAAGGAGGTTTACAACACAACACACAGGCGAAACGGTATAGGGATCTTATGAGCCACTTCATATGCATATTGGTCACAACGTTAAAGGACAGGATATACAATTAAGATTACGTAAGGCTACAACAGGTAAAGGGTAGACCAGCTCACGTACTAACTCCAACGTAGAGGTTCAGTTTGCAGAAACAGTAAGTCAGTGTGCAGTCTACGGACTACAGTAAACGTGAGTCAGGTGAATGATAAAGAGAGACAGGAGAGAGAGAGAGATAGGAAAAGACGCAGGAATTTAATTGAAAAGGACGGGTAGGATTATTGGTGGCAGAGTTAAGGCGCAGAGTGGAGAGCAGTTAGTGGAGTACGCGGCAGTCAAGTCCTTTTGCAGCAGTTAGCAGAGAATGTACACAGGTAGTGGCCGTAGTGGTTTAGTTGTTGCAGTCAGAAACGACGATAGGCACTGAGAGAATTATTCAGTGGGAACTTCTAGCTGTATCGAGTCGGAGATCGACCACAACACTCACTCACTTCTCGCATTATTGTTGTCAGTCAGTTAGTTAGGAGAAGGGAGTGCCGCTCTTGGTCTTATTACGGAAAACTGTAATCGTCTCATTCTCCCGTCTTTCTCAAGTTGCTGCTCTGACTCCTCGCACACACATTCATATTATGCTGCTACAACTGTTACGGATACTAATAGCACATTGGAACACAGCCACAGTACTGCTCCGCGTACTCCTTGTACTCCTTGTACTCACTCAAGACTTTTCCTTTTACTAAATGCAAATCGCACTGCTGTAGGATTCTTACTGTTCTTGCAGGTACTGCGTATGTATGTCTGTTTAAAGGTAACGTAACTTTAGGCGAGAGACATAACACACGTACGACTCCACAATAATAATCATAATAATTTAATACTGGTAATGATAAGAAGATATATGAGAATCTCCCGGAGGATACACGACGTGCGCTGAAGCTGCTGTGTTTTGCACACTCTCATTCAGTCTTCTCCTTCTCGCTCCATCCATTAATATTCCTCAGTCCATCATCGTCACAATCTCAAGTTCAGCAAAAAGAACTGCACTGAAACTTTTCTTCGGCAGAGTTGTGTTGTGTCAGTGTCGCTCTTCTGCTGCGTTGTTTGTGTGATTGTGGTGTTTGTGTGTGCCTTGGCCTTAGTGCAGTACGTAGACATCCCCAGCACAGAGCGAGTGCCACCAGGCAAGAAGAACGCAGTGGTCGCAGAGAAGTGGTTGCAGACCTCCCCATTACATTCACACACGACATAACTAATTGCTGCACAGTGCACTCCACACCTGCAGAAAAGTATTTCGGATCCAGTCTTATCTAAACGAACATCTAATCGATTCAGAGACAACCGCAACATGACGAACTCTCTTTATTCCTCAGTCATCGGACTCTTTCTCATTTACTTCGTGGGTTTCGTCACGAGTCTTCCTATAGTTGATAAAGGTGAGTCGTCAGCCAATGAATGCTGCGTAAAAATAAATATATGTGGAGCATCAGCCTTCAGTAGGTACAGAAATATCAGCACTGCCCACTCAAGTGTAAAGGTGTTACTAATGCACTAATAATATTTTAGGGAATATCTATAACAGTGTTTATACGTGTATACCGTTTTTAGGTGTTTTTGTGATAACGGGAGTGAAGACATGCAGAGAAGGAGCGGGCTACTGTGTTTTGGGTGGGGATTGTTCAGTCGATAAGGAATTTGCCCCTGATGAACTCAATGGACATTGCGATGGACTCAGAAAAGCATTTACTCCAAGAGCCTATTTCGTTTGTTGTCAATACAATGACACTTCTGCAGGTAAATACCATCCATTCTCAATCTGCATGCAAAAATTTCTCATAAGTAGGTTATGTCACTAATACCAACGCATCCCACAACGTAACCCTGTGGGCACGTAGCACTGTTTACCTGCATAGAAGATATCTGTATTATAGTTTGGTTGAACAAACAAAAAGTGTGAGATCTACTTTAAAGATGAATGTGTTGCATAGCAGTGTCATCCACGACGACCACGACGACCACAACACCCGCAGCTCCAACCACAGAGAGTAACGAGTCAATTAGCGATGAAAGCACGGAGTCTGTGGAGTCTGTGGAGTCTGCAGAAGCTGTGGAAGGTGCTAACGCAAATTCCACGGTTGAAAGCACGACAGGCGCAGAAAATCGTGTGACAGCGGGAGAAACCACAACAATTATCCCTGCGACGAATAAAATTGACATAATGGTCAGCATCACGAGAAGACCGACCGGGGGCATTCGGACAAGCACTGCGAGACAAGATGGCATCACTCCGTCCATTCCATCATTCCAAACAACTCTCCTTGACACTCAGCAGTACCCTACCACCACCAACGCAGTTCCATCCTCCGTCCCAACCACTACCACCTCATCCGGCTCTTATGACGATGTCAAAACGGAAATCAGTGTGGAACAAAGTGTCAGTTTACATTTACCACACAACGATGACAGTCCTCCGCCATCCCCTTCCGATAACGTGGGCAAGTGCGGAGTGAAGTTGAGTACTAGTCGAACGGATAACTCCCGTCTTGCTGCTCAGGTGAATTTCATTAAACTTAACATCAAAATCATCTTTAAAATCCCATAAATATTTCAAGGAAGTGCTCAAATAGTAGTCTTAAATATTAAAGTATAGCATATCCATTTTGCAATCTGTACACTCGCAGTGGAGAATGGAGTTGTACATAGGTTTGCATTTTGCATTCAGTTTGTGTTTGTGAGACACTTTACTTGTGGTTTAAAGTTGGATGCAGGTTTAGGGCATTTCTTGGCTTTTGTAGGGTAACGTGAGATTTTAGTATAATGAAGAGCCTGAAGAGGTATGCTGAATGCTGTGTGCAAATATTCCATTGATTCTACACCTGCAAAAAAACTCGTGGAGTTAAAGAGCGTTACATTTTACATTCTAAAGATGTTTGATGATTGACTCGAGAAGGAGAAACAATGGTCTGCAGGAAAGATTTCTGTTTTGCTATTTGTCATTTGTAGCATTTACTGTGCCTGTTGACTTTGCTGACTGTACATTACGTGTGTATCAGAGGCATCTGTGTTAAATTGTAAATCGTGATGATCGGGTAAGTGATGGAAGACTGGAGATGGAATCCTTGACTTTAACATTGACAAAATGGACAATGATGCACTGAGAGAGGAAATCAAGTCGCAGGGTGCGGTTGTCACACCTCCGCCTTCCACGAGAAACCGTGAGAATTAATTTGGACACGGAGTTTTTCAATTGTCCTCTCCTTTGTGGTCGTCATTAGCATTTTTCCTATTTATTCCCAAGTATAAAAAGGATGCAGTTTAAGTTTAGTTTTGAGGATGCGTGGGATGATATCTTCTTTGAGTCGTAGTAGGAATGGGACATATGTGGCGGAGTATAGATACATTTTGTATAGGTACTACATTTCTTGTTACGTTGTTTATTTGTAGGAAACGACAAAGTTTTTATGCAAAGAGCAGTCCATGTAATTGTTGTTATCTGAGTAATGCAAGTACACACTTTCAATCAGAAATTAGGTGCGACAGTTTGGTGATAATTGCTTTTTTCCTTGAATAACACTTCGTGTTTAGATATGCGCAATTTTCTCTGTAGTTGTCTAATGATTATTGTTCAACTCTATTTTTGGCAAAGCAAACTTCTACCACATGTTGGACAGGAGCCATTGTTCGTTCTCCGTCGTCGCTGACGCTTCAGGATCCCGGCTCCTTCATTTGCACAGGTAACTAAAATATTTATTCCCCCAATCTGCGTAAATTCAATGCTAGCCTTTACAAACATAACAGTTGTACTTTTACATGCTACACCATGAAGTATGACGCAAGAATGATGGGAGGCATTTAAAAAGATTAAAAAGCGTGTTTGGTTTGGTGAAACAGGAGCTCTGATTACAAACAACGTTCTTGTGACAACGGCCACTTGTGTGAGCCGCCTATTCGCCCAAGACTTGAGTCTGTTCAGAGTTGCGTTGGGCAGTAAGCACTTGTTGCATCCCATGAATGGACCCACACCTGATGCCACTTACCATGAAATACAAGAACTTGTCATTCACGAAAACTACGTTGTTGATGGCCACCTTAGAAGAAGTGACGTCGGTAAGATTCATTTGCACTCTATTTATTACCATCCGGTTGTGCCAGTTAATATGAAGCGTGTACAGTAATTATAATTATGAATTCTTATGCTCATATTAGCGTTGGTGCGACTAGCGGAGAAAGCAGATTTATCTCGAGTTTGTACAATTTGTCTACCTGAATCAAATGAGAATCACGATGGAGAAGAATGCATTGTAACAGGCTACTCTCATCCTTCTTCTGACCCTTCAGGTATGTTTATATTACTCTGCGTAGACAAACACCATCAAATTCATACGAAATAAATTAGAAACGTTTTAACTAAATTTTCATTTAAATTCGCTGAAGCTTTAGAAACAGATGGAATTCTACACGAAGCGGATCAGAGGATAGAGTTCCAGCCCAACTGTGAATCTGTTTTGAACAGCTTTAACTCCACGAATGGTGTGAATGGGAATTTCCGTGGAGGCGCCATTACCTCTGCATCCTCTAGCTCTACATTGGACGGACTGATTTGTGCCAGTGGAAAATACTCTGCAGAGGCTTGTTTTGTGAGAAAAATAAAAATTAGTATTTGCAGAATTGATGCAGAAGCGCATTCCCTGTATCGAACACTTTCAGGACCTCATGGTTTGGTGTTTTATCAATTTCAGAGTCCGCGTGATGCAGGATCCCCCCTTGCATGTCAAAAGACGAAGTCAGCAAGCTCTTACTACACACTGATGGGAGTTTTCTCCAGCGGCTTTCACTGCGGCACACCGGATATGCCTGTTTTATACACTGACGTGACAAAGCATCGGGACTGGATATTGAAAAACTTGATCCCTAATAATTATTCTTAGAACTTCATGGCCAATTTCTCACGAAAAAACGAAAATCAAAGTGCTCTCTCAATTCTTAGTCCTAGTCTTTATGTTTCACTAGGGGAATTTTTATCGGTGCTCTGTTCTCCGCTCGCTCGGCAGGTTTAATTATTATTATTGTTTTTTAAAGTTGAAATTAAAAGCTAATTTTTTATTATACAACATCCTTTCACTTTTCATCCTCTGGCAAATGGAGATAAGGAAATAACGAGACAGATAAGTGTGGCAAATATCCGATAATATTATTTTATTACAGGAATTCTGGTTGGATTAGTTTTTATTAGTATTTAGTTAGTCTAATTTCATTGCTACATGGTTTTAGATTGTACACATTGCATCTGTTCTACATAATATGTATTTCGTTTATGAGTTATCCTCCCCCACCTTCCCCTTCGTTAATTACACACCACCCCACACACTGGATTGTTGTAAACACTGTATACAGACTACACTTTGAACATTAATTACGGCAACCAGCAAACGTCACTATCATACTTGTACAATATTACACATTTGTCCACATAAGTTATGGTTGTTCCTAGAATTGATATCTCTTAGTAATATAATATTATTATTCTTAATATACTCCCAACAACTCTTCCACTACACGCGCCCTCCAAAGATGCGCTCTACTACTTCTACTCCACTACCATCAATTATACTCACAAACATCTATTGCAGCTTACACCTTAACTCTTAACACCTTACCCTCACTAGGTACACTTACTTATCACCATAAATACGCATTCCCCAAGGGAATGGTACTCAGGTTAACAAAAGGGCCCTGCTACCACATTTAGTCATAACATCAGCTCAAACTTTGACCATACCAAATAACACGCACGTTAGTTAATTAGAGAGGTTTACGTATTGCAGCAAGTAGTGTGGTAGAATCAGTGGAGTAGCTACACACTACAATTACACACAGGTAGGTATCATAATATAAATCGTCGATAGAAACCGAAGGAATTCAAATCTCTAAAAACGTTCTGTTCGTATTTGCACGAATGTTGCACATAAAATAGACTCATAAAATAGAGCACACTCCATAAAAACGATTGTTCACTCATGAAATTTATATCTCAAATTGAATACACTCTGTCTGCACATCAGAAGGAGAGGATGAGGAGAACTCGAACTGTGGGAGAAAAGTTATAGGACTATATTTACTTTATTTCACAGCACATTGTAATGGCATATTAATATGTGGTATGTAGTATGTATAGGTAATAGTAGTAATACAAGGTATTACCATGATTTTATTGCAGGAGATGTTGTTACGTCGTGTAGTAGTCTCGAAGAGTCGTAAAGACTGACTTGACCTACCTACAACAAGTACAATATCTTATCTTGAACATAGAAGTTAAACAATACGGTACAATGTACCATTCACAAAGGATAGGAGTACAGTTCAGGAAAAACATCTTTTCTTATCAACAAACAACTTAACACACATCATGTACGTACAGACACACATAATCACAATAAACAATATTTATAGTAGTATGTCATGTCATGACATCAAATCATCTTCGTAATCGCATTTTGGTATCTTACGTGTATTCTGTTACCACCACTATTCTTAACTCACGATTAACTCCGTATTAACACAGCAGATCCAACATAACTCACCTCCTCATCTTCCTAACACCTTCAGCTATAAAAACACGCACCAACGTGCATTACCTGATTCTCGTAGGTAGTTTAGCCATGTCTGTATACACAGAACAGAAGAGTGCTGGTGGTAAACGTAATGTACGTAGTGGGACGTCTCAACTGCACTTCATTCATTTATTTCGCATCCCTTTCCACGTAAGACGTGGTTTGACCACATTTTTCTCACCGGGCATGACATGTCCTCAACTGCCTACACTTAAAACTATTTACGCTTTGGTTTATACTTAGACTTTTATTACTTTGACATAATTTTATGTATTGTGTTGTTCTTTTAGTAAGGTTACATCATCATTCATCTCCTCATTGTTTGTAAAGTGTTAGTGGGACACAGTATAATGTTACAGTACCCTAGTCATATTTCATACCTAATTATAATTCATTTTCCATTAAATTAGTTTAGTTTAGAATTCGCACACACTACTCAGTTATTACTTTTGTTGCCTTTTTATTACTCGAGGAAGAGAGTCTGAGAGAGAGACACGTCGTCATCGGCACATTTATTAAGTCAAATGAATTAACCTGGTAATATTAATTGTAATTGTAGCAGTACGTAATCTGTGTTCAAATATCATGTGTGTGCTGTAGTATTTTAAATAATTTTTACTTCTGATTTCCTGTCGTCTGTCGAAGTGTATTTGGTATTCTTACGTAATTTAATATTTATTTTGCTATAGCTTTTAGTCTCTTTGCCTTCTCTAATTGATATGATAGCTTCAATTCAAATTAGTAAATAATTTTCATATACCTATTTAGTATTAATATATAGAGGCTATTGCTCTTATCCTTTATCGGATGAAGTAGTTGTTGTCTCCCTGTTGGCCGTTGCTGGCCGTTGCGAACGGGTTCGTTGGATTGCTCACGGGAGGTTGTTGGTAACTATTGTAGTCACCAGCCGCATATTGCTGCTGGTGGGTCGGTTGCGGCTGATCATAATTCTCAAGGCGAGTGTTTGAGTGAACTCTGCAAAAATATTACAACAAACATTAAAACAGAAGCCTTTGCTTAATGCCCAAGCCTTTATTAAATCTGCTACAGCAATCTGTTTATGTGATGCGACAGTACCTAGGAATGGATCCTGGGACGCCATGTGGAGCCAAATGACTCGTTTCTTCAACAACCATGTCATGTGGATCTTCACTTGTGGGTATCTCAGAAATAAATCCTCCAGCATCCTTGCGGTAAAAGTTCAAGAATCCAAATGCACCCAAAGTAATGAGACAGATTACTCCGTAAAGTCTGAAAGTGCTGGTCGTTCCCATCGATGTAATTAAGACACCTCCAATGACAGCTCCGAATCCTCGACCTAATCCGTGATGTAAACCTTGCAGAACGCTCTGGGCCGGTTGTCTCAATTCTAGAGGGGTGTTGTGTGCCAAGTAGCTGCTGCAAGCTGCCCAAACTGCTGCGTGAGTTATTCCTGAAATACAGAATCATTAATTAATAATAAATTGAAGTATGCATTCGGTTAACTTCCCGTATATAAGTACTATGCGTCATGAATGCGCTATGAATCAAATGTGTAGAGCGTAATTATAATTACCTTGCACGAATTCAAAGGGAAGTACCCACCAGGGGTTCTTGAGGAGTGTGATGTAGAGGAATCGGAGAACATTGCAGAGCAGTCCAATGCAGAGAACTTTAACGTGGCCCAGTTGAGAGATGAATGTGGAGCTGAAGAAGTATGCAAATACTTCAGAGATGTGATTAATGACGGACGCTAAACCAAACAGAGTCGGAGAGCCTCCAAAGTCCTGCACAAAGAAAACGAGTAAGTAAATATTTGACATTACTTGTTTGACAGTCTCTTGACGTTTCGCTAAGTGGATTGCGAATTCGGGAAGAGAAATAGATTTTGTGCGAGTGGCAAGTACATTTTCATATCTGTGAGTGCCAGTTGCATACAGGCATAATGTTATGATCGTCTGAACGCGTTACACGTACAGAGACAATCACAACAGGTGCTGCAAGTATCGATTAATCATTGTAAGTAGAAGTGGTTATAATAAAGGGGCAACCTGAAGATGCCAGAAAAGAAAGGTGAAAATGAGTCCGATGCCAACGCCCATGAGCCAAGCAATAAAAAGGAAACACATGCAGTTCGTTGAGCCCCGAAAATGTCCCAGCACTATCAACCATTCCGGCAATTTGCGATTTTGTTGGGCAAAGATGGTCGTATGAGGAATTCCGCCTTCTCCTATCGTCTGAAAAGTACCACAATCACATCCATAAATAACATGTACGGAAACTTCTCTTTCTTAGATGTTTACAATACATCCGGGTGTCATTCCTGGACACATGAAAACTATTACTGTTTTGTGAGGAGCAACTCCTCCCGTGTTGAACCCGTTGTCCATATCTACACTCTCGAATCCTGGAATGTTCACGTTAGTCCCATCCATTTCGATGCTTGGAATGTGTTGTTGGTCCGGCATTTTCAGTCGCCATCCCATCAAAGTCGCCAATCCCATTAGAACCACGAAAATCGCAAAGCACACGGTATAGTTTTTTTCCTGGAATAAAAACATCACGTAAAAAACATCGATTCAAAGATTTGTGCACAGTCGAGTCGTTCTGTGCCTTGGCGCACCGATTTCTGCAGAAAAGGCATATCTGGAGAGACGTGGCACACATTTGTAAGAAGGCGTAGGTATGCCCAGTATAGTCTGCTAAATTTTTATTTAGTGCACACACCTGAGGTAGTGCCGGACATTTTCTGGCAGGGAAGGTGCTGTGATCCAAAGCAATGCCGACAAAAAACATTGAAATGGCCCAGCCTACAGAACCAAACATTCGTTGATGTCCATAGCGGGTTCCCGCTTCATCCCCGAGAAAAGTGAGTACGGCCGAATCAGCTAAAACTATTGATGGTGACGACAATGCCTCTCCAATAACAACCAGACAGAGCAGAAGGAAAAATACCTATAGGACAGACAGATGTGTGAGCAAAGAAGATTACATATTTATGATGCACAAAGAAAGTTTTCTTGTGTTGTGTAAGGCTATTGATTCAATTATCTGCTGCATCGATCGAATTTAATGTGACTCACTTTAGTAACGTCATCCTTTTTGAAAATTTGATTGGAGAAACTGGGCGAGACCCAATTTTGATGTTCCTCCTTGTTATAGTTATATGCATAATTAACTTTGAGAGGAGATACTCCGGGAAGAGGTTTAGGAATGGCTCTTTTAGTTCTAGGAGCTGGAGGCTCGTAGTCAACAACGTCTTGAGATTGAGATGATTCCAACGGCAAAGCACGAGGCGGAAGAACAAAATCTTCAGTTGTTTCATAATCCAAATTCAAGTTGTTAATGTCTCCGTCAATATAAATATCATCGTTTTTGTTGTTGTTGCTGCTGCTACTGCTACTCTCCCACTTTGCCTCCCGCTTGGTTAATGTGACTAGTACCGGATCGGGCGCTTCGATTTTTGCATAAGTTGCATTAATTTTGTGTAGGCAGCCTACGGGCTCTGGTTGAATGGAACCGAGTGGAAACGTGAACAGAATCCAACATCCTAAACTTGTTAGCAGTATCGTCTTTGCCTTGTTGTGCCTGCGGAATTTCAATGCAAAAAAGACAAAAGAAAAGTTAAAAAACAAAAACTTTTTTGATTTTGTTAACAGTTGGCAAGAGAAAGTGAAAGTCGGAATACAAAAGTTGGATGACACAATCAAATTACAAAGTAATTATTGGGTATTGGATTTTTGATTGGTGTATCGATGTACCTCTCTGCAAAGTCGACCCACATGGGAGCGGCGACATACTCGACAAGAGGCCTTAATCCGCTCAATATGCCCGCTTGAGCTCCATTGAGTCCCAATTGCTTGAAGAAAACTCCCATGAGGGGAAACAATGAGCCGAAGGCAGCATAGAAGAAAAAGTAAAAGCCCTGGAAGTAGAAACGGAATTTAAATATGAACGAACGAGAATAAAGATTATGATTCAGCAGAACCGGAAGAAGTCAAGAAGTGACAAAGAAAAGGAAAGTGATTTACCTTTGCTACAACAAGTTCAGGTTCTAAGCCTCCAAAAACAGCTCCCAAAAATTCGCCTTTTCCTCTGATTTTATTTGTTGAGTCTTTAGGTTCTGGATATTTGGAGACATCCACCTCACCCTCGGCATTCGGGTCAACGTAAGGGCGGTAGCCAGGGTGGTTTTGTAAAGTTGTATCTTGGTATACTGAATCCATAATCACGAGTACTTTGAGTAATCCAACACAGTGGTGCTCCTAATATATTGCTACGGTTAATTATTGCTTTGTGTTTCCGATTAGTTAATTGTGATAAGCTTTCTTTTCCACACTTTCCCCACTTTCCTTCCCACTTTCTCCCAAATAATTTCCCAGCGAACTTTCTCCGAAGAACAGTCAGGGTGCAAGTTGTTGTTGGCGAGGCGAAGTTGTGCTAGCACACCATGTCCATAAATGTCCCAGTTATTCTTCCGCTTTTTGCTCTTTGTGTCCCTGTGGTTGTTAAAATATAAATTGAAATTTAGAGTCAACTAAGTGGGGATTGAGTTAAAGTGGACATGATTCGTGGGCGTTGTATGTCACTTTCACTTGCTCCTTTTCCATCTTAAAAATCTATCTGCTGCTGCTGCTGCAGAGTGCTAGGGGATTCTCACAAACTCTCTTTCTGCCAACAAACCGAGAACTGCGCGGCGCTGCTCCTACTGCCCTGTGCCTTCACTTCCTTTCCCGTCTTCTGCTTCTCATGTTCCATATACTCAACTACAACCTTTCGCTGGGCACAAAAGCCTCGCTTCTCCGTATACCCACACAAGACATTCCGATCGATAATGTAGGTCCGGTTCTCAAAAAGCTTTTTGTGTGTACTCAAAATACCCAAACGGAAATCTAATAATCGCACCACACTACAAGGCAACACAAAATGCTAATTTTCATTTACTCCACTTTTACTATTTATTTCCATTAATTATTTACACATCTTCTCGTACTTCAACACCACCACTGCCCTCAATAACTTCAACATTCACAGCAGCAAAAATGCTAAAATCTGATATCTTTGTTCATGAATAGTTAGTTTCCAAATTGTCTGCCTGTAGAATTCGCTCAATACATTCATCGTGCCTTGGCCAGGGGGGAATAATCATTTTATTCATTTTGATACGAACAAAACAATCACTGTCATATATACAAATATGATAGCCACTTTTGACTCAGTATTATAAATATGAGGTTAATAATTATAACAGGGGGGGAATAATCATTTTATTCATTTTGATACGAACAAAACAATCACTGTCATATATACAAATATGATAGCCACTTTTGACTCAGTATTATAAATATGAGGTTAATAATTATAACGTAACAAAATAACATTCAATTCAACACGAAATGGTATAATTTACATATTTTTAGGTGGATAAAGATTGCTTTTATACATTGTCCCTACCAGGAGTGATCATATCATTTGATAAAGTTCTGTATACAGTTTTTAACTTTGCTAGAAAGGAAATTGCATATTATTTGCGTGTACAAAAAAGCCGAAGAATCACCTGAAAATCGAAGACCTGAAAATTTGGTTTCACTTGACCTGATTTTTTTAACATGTAATTCTAGTGCAACTGTAAGCACAAACAAGAATATTGCAAACTGGGAGATAACTTTATGCTTTATTTATTTCAACAATTTTTTACTTTCTTTGCATTTTTTGAAAAGGAGGTTAACAGAAAAGAATAGCAGCATCTTTTATTAATAGTAATAATATTATGTAATAATAACTTCGGATTTATTTCATTTGATCTCACAGCTAAAAGTTTTCATTTCCATTTGGGTTTGCTTGTGATTTGAGAATGTGAAGTGAATGTACTTTACTTACTTTGTCCCATAGATAAGCATTTGCGTACATAAAACTAAAGATGAGTATGACTTGCATTGGTTTGTGTTTGTATGCAGAAGAGTTGTAGTTGTGTAGTTGAAGAAGGTTGAAGGATGGGAAAAGCGAAAGGGAGTTGTGTGAAAAGGGTGGACGTGGCGTCATCTGCCGTGCGAGGGGGAAAAGAAATTGTGAAATGAAATAATTTATTATTTTTTCTTTCTTCGTTCTGGTCTTCGTCGTGCTATGTTGAAATGACAATGGATTTCAAAGGGCAAGACGAAGTTGCATTTGCATTGCATTAATAAATTATCGATTATGAAAAGCTGACACAACTTCGTGAATTGTTCTCTCATTGTTTCATTTCTACACATTTTTACGAGTGAAAAGCCCGAAATTAAAAAGTGATTGTGTGATTGTGTGTTGTCAGTTGTGTGGTGGTGAGGAAGAAGAGAAGAAGGGAAGTTCGTAGTACGCAATACGCAGTCAGTGACCTAATTATCCATTCAGGTCCACACGTAATTTCTATTTTGCCAACAAACAAACCAAGTCCTCAAACTTCCTGGACAATATCTGTCTTCTTCGGGTACCACCCAATCCAATTAACAATCAAATAGTGTGAAAGAGAATGGATGGCGATATGAATGAAAACGCAAAAGTCTTATGCCTCAATTCTTGTGGCTTTTACGGGTCAAGGGTTACGGAAAATTACTGCTCCATTTGCTACAAAGATTTTCTCCGTAAAAGAGATGGAAGTACTACAGAACAGGTAAGACTAATTCAACTCATTTTATTCCTATTTATTGTTTTCTACCAATTACTTTCAATTTTATAAAAAGTGAACTGGAGTCCACCCACAATCAGCTGATCTCTTAACACTTTCATTACTAATTACCACTAGCCTAAATACCATGGCCAAAGACCAACTTCATTTATTGAAGATGTTTCTTTGTTGCGTATGAATGAATGATGTTTTTCAATTAATGTAACAAATCATTTATTTATTTCATTAATACGCAGACTAAACCAGAAGATGTTTCAATGAAAGAAGCAGGAAGCTTACCACAAGAGAATGTCCAAATTCTCCCAGCACAGGCAAGCCAAGATACAACCGAAATAAAGACCTTTGAGAACGTGGGGCCTTCATGTCAGCATCCTTCAGGATCTAATTCAATGTCCTCATCCAGCTCACCATCCACCCCAGTACAAGCAGAAGACAATAACGGAGCCAGTGGAAGCTCTACCTCAGAGAAAAAGAAGTTACGCTGCGGATTTTGTAAGAAAAAAGTCGGCTTGACTGGTACGAAATAAATATGAATAATAAAATAATAATAATAATAAACATGAAGATTCTGCAGTTTTTGTTCATTTATTTTTTATTATTTTTATGCGGGCAAAGAAATAATGGAATGTATTTGTTTGTTTAGGGTTCACATGCAGATGTGGAGGGTTATACTGTTCTGTCCATCGTTACAGTGATAAGCATGAGTGCAGTTTTGACTACAGGCAGCACGGCGCCTGTGAAATACGTAAAAATAATCCGCAAGTCTTGTCCAGGAAAATAGAAAAAATTTGATGAAAAAGCTTCTTCGTAATCACCTAATATTGTTGTACATAGTGTCCAATTTCATATCTACATAATATTATGTTCTGCTCTCAGCGACAAAATTAATCTGTGTGTTTTTCCAAAGCTAATCAAATCATCGGAATTGTTGTGTAGGTATGTTTATATAACTCATTTGTAGTGAGCAGTGAACAATAATACTTGAGCGAAGGTTTAGGTTTGTAGCTCAAGTTGAATCTTAAGGAGTAGCTGTCAAAACCGTCTGTCGTTGCAATAAAATGTTATAGTTAGATTTTACACTTAACTACCAGCTATATATTATGGAAAGTATACCGTTTAAAAATCCTAAAGTTTGACTTCTGACATGTCTCATTGTAAATTTTGTGAGTAAATTATGCCAATTGAATATACACATACTGTAATTTGACAAAAAATAATTTTCGCAGTTAATGTTACTATTTACTATAAATAACGTACTTTAAGTAATTTAGTTCAAAGTTCAATTTTGTGTTTAACGCATAGAAATACCACCACTATATTTAAGTTACGGTTAATTGCTATTTATTAGACAAGTAGTTCCTTAATATCTAAAGGTTGATGGTCCATTCATTTATATGTGTTGTATAAATATTGAAAATATTGGTATCCCTGACTGATTTGATGTCCAATGTCCACAAATGAATGTTACACTATGAACTAGAAGAGCCTACAAGCCTTATTTAAGGACATTATTACGTATAACTTGATAATTAAGTATAATATTTAATGATAATAATTCGTAAGCGTAACATGTATGTGTAAAATAGATTACAACAGAATCAATTTTATTAACAAAAAGTACAGTTTGTATAAAAGTATAAAAACGTTTTGACTAGTATGTACTTTTAATTATCCGTTAGTACCAACCACTAAACGGAGATAGTTATTTTATAGTTTAATATGCACAGTTAAGAATTTTTGACATGCTGCAGTATCCATTGTGTGAATTTACTAATACGGGTACAAACCCCTGGCATATTAGGCTCTGCACATCCGATACCCCAAGAAATAATTCCTGCCAAAAAGTAACGTCCGTCTGACCCCTTTGTAACCTATTCATCACAAACAAAATCACATCATTGTACGGTCAACCGGAAAGAAAACAATGGAAAAATATAGAAAATATTGAAGTAAAAAATGATTTTTACCAGTGGTCCTCCACTGTCACCCTGCAATAGAAAATACCACAAGAGACATTAATTAAGGCTTATTATGATTGTTAGAGCATTGTTGAATTAAGTGCACTGATTGAGTACAGTAGTTAGTTGTAGGTACCTGACAAGAATCTCTGCCTCCTTTCTCATAGCCAGCACAAAGGAAAATGTCAGGGATGTATTCCATCCGCCCAGATTTCAGGAACATATCACGGCACTTTTCATTAGAAATTATAGGCACTTGAACATGTTGGAGAGTGTTGGGCAGTTGTCCTCCCTCAGACAATCGTCCCCATCCTGTCACTGTGGCGTTCTCTCCAATTAACAAATCATCATTGCCTGGCAGGCAAATGGGAAGAATGTGTGGAGTCAGACTAATTGGGGTATCCAATTTTATTAACGCTAAGTCGTTTTCATATGTAAAAAAGTTGTACGAAGGATGAACAATCTGTAACAACAACGAAATGCACATGAGACTTGTGAAATTAAAGCGATACAAGTTAATGCAAATCAATTCTCATTAGCAACATGTAGGTTACCTTTTTATTGACACCCTTTTCAACGTGAGGGTATTTTTCGTTGTTCGCACTGAAATCAAATTCCCCAAGACGAATTCTTATCTGACTTGTCATCAGATCATCAACACAGTGACCTGCCGTGGCAATCCAATTTTCATTAATCAAAGCTCCACCGCATCGATGTGTGGAGCTGAAGCCAAAGAAGGATGTTCTTCTCACACTCACTTGCCACGGAAATTGTCCGTATTTTGCTTCACTGCCACCCACAATTCGCTTCTGAGGATACATCGGCGGAATTCCACATCCCTTGTAGTCCTTCAAGCTGATAGTTATATTTTCCGGAATCGGAGTAGGTGTCGATGGATTCATCGGGTTGATAAAAATTGTTGAAGGAGGAGGTCTGGTTGTTGAAGGCACTGTTGTGGTGCTTGGTGTTGTAGTTATTGTCGTGGTTGTCGCAGGTGTGTTTGTTGTCGTCACTCTCATCGGTGGAAGAGTAATTTTTTGTGTCGGTGCTGGAGTTGTTGTGGTGGTTGCAGTATTCTGACTCAACCATGGTCGAGTATTAGAAATGCTTCCTGTAGCCCAAGGCTTCGAATTGGATAAAATACTCCCCCAAGGTTTTGTGTTGGTCAAACTAGTCCAAGGTTTGGTGCTGGACAAAGTACTCGTGGAAGTCCATGGCTTGGAACTGGACAGAATATCCACCCAAGGCTTCGTGTTTCCCCAGGGCTTTGTGTTGGAAACGGTCGTGGAACTCAGCCACGGTTTAAGTTTCTCTGTGGTGGTTGTTGAAGCTGCTTCTGTTGTTGTTGTGGTTGTAGTGGTTGTGGATGTCGTCGCGGGAGTTTCTGTGGTTGTTGTTGTCGTTGTGGTTGGTTTGTACAGATGTGGACGAACAGTATGCGAAGGTTTATGTTGAGAAGAAGAAGCAGGCGCGGTGCTGTTGTGACGAGTCACAAAGGGAAGTGTCGTCTCTTCAAATTCTTCAATGGAATTCGTAGACGTAATAAACGGATCGTTTCCGAAGACGGGATAACTAGGTGTTAGATGAGAAATGGCAATAGTGCCCGGAGGAATTGAAACCTCTGATTCCCCGTTTGTCATGAGCATACTTGTGGTATGATCTGATGAAGATGGTCTTGTTGTTTGAAGTAAATCCGGTTTGAGAATTTCTTCTGATTCGATTCCTTCTGAAATGGAAAACTCTGAGTCTGGCTCTGCAGACGAGTCCACCTCCACCGACGCAATGTCCAGCTCGGGTTTATTTTTATTGTCAACTGGAATTGTGTTCGAGGACGCATTGTGGGCGCAACAAGAACCAAACATAAATCCATCCACACACATTCCTAAATGTTTCCCATCCGACTTGAGACACTCCCACACAAACATACACGTTCCAGATTTCTCCACGTTTGTAGCCGTGTCACGAGCTGTACAAGGCTTCGGTGAGATCTTGTAAGAGCCTGAACAAAAAACATAAAAAATAGTTTCACAATCTTTATCTTTAACTAATCCACACTTTACATCATTATGGTTACAACCATCGTCCCTCTGCGTGCCCTTTATGCTTCATCCATATGTAAAAAGCAATTTTGCAAGTAAATGAAGCTGCAGATCATTTTCCTTCATTAACCACAGCAACTCGACGAGTTAGTTATAGTATCTGGTCGAGTTATACCACTTTACATTGCACTCGACACATTTTAAGCATACGATGATCAGCAGCAGCAGTAATGATCGCCAACATCGTTACACAAATGGACATGAGCAGGCTTTCACATACCTATAATATCGTAATAATTTACAAGTGTGTAATGTGCCTAACAAGTGTGTCTTAACGAAATCTACCAAAATATTTTCTCTTCTTTCTTATTCTTGCATTTATAAATACATTACACGAGCAGAACCATAAAAATCATCACTTTTATATAATTTATAACTGTTGCAGCAACACACCACACTTTACCTCACAATAACAGGCCACAGTAAAAAATGAAGCAAAGATAGAATGAAACGGATAGAGCACTACAAAATGGGTATAGTAATACATGTGCATGTGTGATGGGTGTGCAAAGCAATAAAAGTTGTTAAATCATACTAATGCTCATACTGCTAATTATTCCAGATAAGAATTGGCAACAATAAAATTAATGTCTGGAAACATTAACAGGATGAGATTTAGTAATTAGAAAGGCTCTCTTTGGTCTCTTGAAGTTATAAAACACACAGACCGACATAGCTCGAAATGCCTACACATTCTTCGCTTTGTGGTGGCGCAGATTTTTCCATTCTCTGCTTCCACTTTGGTGATATTGCTTTGCTATTATTATGATTACAATTAAAATGTACAGATGCGAATATTCCTTTGTATTGAGTACGTAGTGGCATGTAGAGAATTGCTTTGCATTGTGTATTGTGTGCAAGTGCATAAGAGTACAAATTAAATGCTGAGTCTGCTTGCAAATGTAAAACTGACGCGAAGAAACAAAGAAAGAGAAATCAGGTGCTCATCTCGCGTGTAATTCTCCTTCTTATCAACACAAGAATCGCAGGAGGTGAGCTTAGAAAGAGAAGCTGACTGACTGACTCAGAATTCATCAGCCTCAAGAACTACAATGCACGGCACAGTGGTAGCTGCACACAATAAGCCCAACTCTTTTGTTCGCAAACAAAAACTCAGCTACAGGCTACTCCTATTACTTTACGTGTATTCTCCACACTCTCAAATAAAATCAAACCAAACCAAAAGTCAAGCTGCACGTTGCTGCTAACTTCACGTTGAATTGCTGAGATGGATAGTTAAGTTACTTCGCTAAATACTTTTACAGCAGTCCATTCGCAATTCATTCTCTACTACAAACATAAATACAAACATAAATACAAACATTTCTACTTTACATACCTCTGCAAATAGTAAAACTAGACCTTTGTACTCTTTTCATTCTGGTCCTTCAAACACCACTTCTTGTCTACAACGAAAACATATTTATCTCATTTTTCACTATCAATGTTACTTCAATTACTACGGCATGGTCACATCCATGCGAAATGCACATTAGTAGCAGCATTATTAATCTGTCCATTCATAATTTCAGCACGAGCCCTGTAATAGAAGTTATGTGTCATTATTTGACACCTATTATCCTGTAGCATTGCCGTATTTCACCTCATCTCTTCAACTCGATAATAGTAATAGTAAATAGAATTGTTAATACAAGCAAAACATGCAATAAAATAGATAGAGATGAACAAGCGACGAAGGAATCTGAAATGCACTTAGCAAGTCTTCCACAGAGAATGTTTCTTGGTCTAACTTAACTAGTAGCTCACGGAGAGTGCAGAGAAATAGATAGGTAGTGCTAGAAGCTGTGAGGTATCAGAGATATGTGCAGTGATCACATGCAGTGTCTGTTCACGGTTCACGGTTCACGGTGTAAACACACAGGATTGAATTTACTACAATGGTTTAATATTACTACTAAGTACAATTCTATTCAGATATACGATATTACACATAGTCGTGGATTTTATACTTATTAATGCAGTAAGAATGGCAGGTGAACTACAAGAGAGCTACATAAATACGTCTGCTGGGCAAGGAGTGCTAGAAGTACGAGGAGAGACTGGTAGCACATGATTATTGTGAATTGATTGCATTAGATACATTAGAAGTTCTAGAAGAGTAGCTCACAAGAAGCTGCTGCTTGTTCGAGTTTTGTACTTATTAAACTGCACTGCGATCATACAGTGTGAAATGGAGTTTGATAGCTGTAAGAATGAGCCTGAATGCTATAAAAAAGAGAGTTGGTTTGGTTGACAATGGATATTTATGCTCTGCTTAGCAAGCAGCAGGCTCTTTCAAACAGCAGATTCCTTTAATATTTCTTCAGCTCCCTATTTCAACCAATCCTAACTCTTTCTGTTTTAGTCTCTAATCTCACTAATGTAATCCAATCTGCTTAAGTCACATTCACACACACATTCCTTTCATCACGCTTCTCAATTCTCAACTCATTATTACTTTTCAACTCTTATTCTTCTACGTCTCTCTCTCTGTCCTATTCGTCTTTCACGCTATTTCCTACAACAACGTGTGTATTAGTAACATTATCATACACACTAATTACTCGCTGCTTCTACTTTATCCATATGCAACAAACTCGTGCTCTACATCATTGTAGCTAGATATAATTGTACGTTGTTATTATTATGAATGAACATTCACAGTAACAACATTTCTAGTTTACTTCTTTGTGCTTTTTCTAAAGCATTATGGTAATTGTGTACGTGTTACATGAGTGCTTGCGTACGAAACACATTATAATCCTAAGAAAGTATCATAATGCACAGAAGTAGTTATTTAAGTACACGCATACGCAACTGAGAGACTTTTTCGCTAATTAGTAGTCTGGTGCTTACATTGTGATAGAACACTTCCACTGTGTTTGTACAAGATGAAGAGAGGTGATTGGTTGAGGTGCATTATATAGTGCATTGCATATGTGCCTATAAATTACAAGCTTTAGAAAAGAAGGTGGAAATTGCTGGCAGAGTGCGAGTGGTAATAGTGAGACTAGTAATAAACAATAAATAAATGATATAGCGATTTGCGTGTGTAATAATTGAAGTGGAGGAGATAAGTAATTGTAAAAGGAGTAAACAGACGAGTACACAGATGTGGATGATGTGTAGAGCTACAGCGAGTCAAGAATAGTTGGAGAGAGAGATAAAGTGATCTTTTTACTTTTAATATCCTGAGCAGCGGTGGTTGGATAGAAAAGAAGAAGAGCGGAGCGCTGTTTGACTGTGGATGAGTGTACAGAATAAATTTTCCACATGGGAGAGTGGTACATATAATATGCATGGTCTGCCGTGGAGGTTGTTGTTGCGGACACACAATGGAATGAAATTGAGATTATGAGAATAATAACAGTAATAAGAATATCTCGACTCACCATTGAATTCGTAGGAGTGTGCTAGCAGAGACACAGAAGACAGTTGTGTGAAGACACAGACGGAAAGGTAGAGCCAGCCCAGTCTGCGAGTTAAACTAAAGAACTTAAAATTGCGCTGCTGCGGCTGCTTTTGTGTCTGCTGAGGAATTTGTTTGGATTGAAGAAGGGAATTGTGTCCAGAAGAAGAAGAAGAAAACGTCCATGGACCACCACACGAGTTATTGCTACACATTTTTGGCCAAGGCAGATGCAGATGAAGACGAAGGGGGATTTTGGTACGTGGTAGTTAAGTTTAGGTCGAGGCCTACTAACACACTATTAGCCATACTCCTTGGATCATCTTGATCTGACTACCAACAACTCACTAACCACTCACTTTATAACTTCTGCCTCCACTCCTCGTCTTCGTCTACAATCCTCCACTCACTTATCACTACTGCCTCACAATCTCTTTCCTCAAACACTGGCTGCTCCTGCACTCCTCCTCGTCTACTCGTCTCAACGTCTTCACTTACTGCACCACCACCACCACTACCAACAGTCTCCACTTTAATTCTCCTCTTTAATTCCACTCTTTAACTCTCCTCTTTAATTCTAGTCGTAGTAGGTACTTTATTGCTTCGCTACTGCTGCAGCCTCTGGCTCCTCCAAAATCTTTGTTGACTCTTGGGCACTGCTGCTGCTGGGAGTAACGTTGTGAATGTGCATTGTCTACTTTGAAGTAAAAGGCTGTTGCAGCAGTTCCTTCTTGCAGCACTCTCTGATTCAGACTACTTTACTTTTCACGTAGGCACACACACCTCACCATTTACTTTTCTGCAGCTTATTCCAACATCATTCCAACAATAACAAGAATCTCATCCACTGCTCTCTTGACTCTTTCTTCGCCCAAGTCTTCTCAGCACTTCTCACAATCTCCAAAGAATAAAGCTCAACTTTTACTTTGCATTGTGCTCCTGTATGCGTCTATGCCTCCACAGTCCCTCGGCCGCTCCATCCATGTGTTCCTCACTATGGCAGATTGTAACCGTAAGCGTAGCAGTGACAGTGCTTCGTGTACAGCCACCGCTTTAGTTGTAGTCATGCACTTCTGCCTTGTTGCAGACTATTCTTATCTCTCTTAATGGCACTAAATCCTAAATCCTTCACTTATTTTGTTTTCTCTGCACAATGCGCAGCTTCGTCTTCCTGTCCACTAATAATCATAATAATGAGATCCCAGCCAGACTTAGCCTAGTAGTGTCAACCAAAAGCAAATAGAAGAATAGTGGTTGTTGTAGTGGAAGTAGTAGGAGTAGAACAGTTCTCCGAATGGAATCCTCCTTTCGTGTTCACCTGAACACAAGACTTGGTTCTTCTGTGGTCTCTGCAGCATTATGGGCACTTGTCATACATACAAACACACATGCATACTCAATCCGCCACTTTGTACTGCACATTCATTCTTCCTGTGTTGACTGCAGCAGAAGTCTCTTTTATAGCAGTCCACATAAATGCAGTGGAGAAGAGCAAAAGAGACGGAGACACACACAGGGAGCCTCGGGTTACTTTACTTTTGTATTAAACTGTCGTGTTCAATAGCTCAGTTATTACAACAAGTACATATATTATTATTATTGTTATATGCTTGCAGTTTTACGTACATTTATGTTGTGTTTATCTTGTTTACCTTTAGGCTGAAAGTCTACTTATTTAGTTTGCTACCTTCTACCTGGTCTATGCAGTCAGTGCATCTCTATCCTCTATCCAAGCTTCTATCCTTCTCATTATTCTGTGTTAAGGCGGTACTACTATTAGCAGATGTTATGTATAAGAAAATAAGAAGGTACAGGTATTATCATATGCACGATAGTTTTATCTTTGGCCCCTCCGTGTGTGACTGTCACATCTAGTACACGCATACAACACAAGAAAATCTTTCTCACAATCTCACCGCAAATAAAATTTGATTTGCTCGAATCGGCTGTCTGTAAGGAGTAATAACAGTTTAATAAAGGATTCACAAGTTTTATTACATATTTGTAACTGTAACACGAATGTATCACATCAATGCATGTTTATATCCACTTACGACTTACTTATATTGCATGTCAGTCTCAAAATAAAATTGCACATTGTTTTTAGATTAAAATTTCAATGCTTTCTGTGTTATTATTATTGTACCACACTTGCATCGGATTTACCGATAAAATTTACAGTATTTGTGTATTTATAGCACGAAGAATGGTTCGTGAGACATAAAATCTCCATTCTCTAACGATTTGTATAATATTATCTAGTGCAGCCATATAAGGTATAGGCTAGGCATTTTCATGTGCTGCAATTCTTTACTCGCTTGTGTACATTTTAAAATAAATAAATAAGGTAAACACTAAATAACTTCATTTAATATCTAAATTTCAGATGTGTTTTACTAATTGTCTCGTTTAAGTAAAGTTGATTCATCATTAAAGTTGCAGTTCTTTGCACAACGCAATTAGTTCGCAATCAGCTAGTTCACAGTTAATTGTGTAAATTACTTAAGGGGGCCTTACCTACCTCCAAAAAAGATTGTTGTAAAAGGTGGTGTTTCACATATGAAGAC